>LKNJ01001749.1:0-80877 GCA_002120245.1 Maccullochella peelii
GAGAGAGAGAGAGAGAGAGAGAGGGATAGAGGGATAGAGGGATAGAGAGAGAGAGAGGGAGAGAGAGAGAGAGAGAGAGAAGTCACTTGCAGCCACTAGAGAGAGGATTATGTCTGCAGGTCCAGGGGTTAAGAACATATAATCAGTCAGTCTCAAACTGTCAATGGCCTCGGACGTGAAGATAGGCATCTTTCTGGCTCTGTCGAGCTTCATCTTCCCGACTCTCTTCCTTCAGTTATGCCTCTGTCCTGTTTTCCCTTTTTTTACATGTGACATGCGTTTTGGATCCAGGGAATTAGCTCAGTCATATACTCATTCCTTCATTCATTTCACAGTTAAACAGCCCTTTTGGGTGCAAACAGACACAACACAATGTCCACAGACAACTGCATCAGTTGTTTTTTACACTAAAATTCACCATGGCAGACAGTGCACGACCTGGTGTAACTTTATAGAATTTCCTTTTGAGAAATTGATGCAACGACTTATGCTCTGTAATCATGTTTAGCATGTTTGTGCTGACAACACAAGTTGTTGTAAACATCCACTATAGATGGGCTATATTATGTACATTTTTTAACTAATGAACAAAGCTGTTTTACATCAAGGCCCAAGTGACATGTGTTTGATTTCCTTGCTGGAGGTTTTTCATCAATTTTTTATCTCTTCCCCTCAGCTCTAGATAAGTGATTTCCACAAAAAGGCACAAAGAATGACTGGCTCAGTACTTTATATAAACTGGTTAAGAGTCATGGATGTAATCTTACCTCAGACAGGAAGGTCTGTGCGGACTTCTGTGCTCCCACATGTAGCAGGTACTCGTACACATATAACGCTAACCTGAAATGCAAAGGAGAAACATTGTTAGCGACCAAATTCAGCATCCTTATTTCTCAAGATGAATGTAATGTCAGACTCTTCCTATTTTGTAACTAAGAATATTTGATTTTATTTGGGCGTCCCACTTCATTTTCAAGCAGACACACCACAAGTGGGCAGCCAAAAGCAGACCAATTTTCAACCAAATAGTCCAAGACTAGAGGCCTCTTGAGGTAATTGTCAAGAACTATTTCAAGGACATCAAGTTATTTTAGTGCATTTACCACATCTGAAAAAAGCGTGAAGATTAGGTATTAACAGACCAGCAACAATGGATAAAAAAGTGACAACACAACGACAACACAAGAGTTGCGCTGTTCGTTTGAATTTACTGTTGCATGACTATGACGTTTGAATGGATGCTGGAACAGAGACATGCAGAGGTGGCAAGAGTGACTGAAAACAGCAGAGAAGTCTTGATATCCATCTCCAAAGTAGGGAGGATGAGTGTGTTTTTCTCTAGTTATTCAGTACATAATCTATTGAAACAATTTGCAAATAGAGGGAAAGGTTACATTTTGTTTTTCTTGCTTGTTAACTTTCTTTATCTCGGCAGCATTACTGTCATGTAACACCAATGGCATTAAAGAACTTCCCACTCCTAGTCCTAATATTAATGCTAGCAACAACCGGTGTTTGCTTGCAGTATAAGTGAATGCTGTCCACAAGTCATTGCAGTTTCAAGGCTTGCGTTTGGCCAGTCAGCAACGTTCAGTAATTTTACTTCCACTTTGATAGTTCCTGGTTGGCCGTAAAGTGCTACCTCAAGAGCAGGGACTTTTTGGGGGGTAGAAACCACAACCCAAGAGGAACTAAAATTGGCTCTAGATTCCAGCCTTTGAAATGCAGGTGAAGCTCCAGAGTTACCTCTAAAAGGTTCCTGGAAAATTTCCTGCGATCGAAAAGGGCCATAGCATTTCAGCAGCACTTCTGTGGCCTGTATAGTTTTTCTACTCCTGCCTATGTGGATCTCACCAAGCCTCAGTATCCAAAGTCCTCACAATCACAAGAGAAGCTGAAAAACACCTGCCAACCTGTATGAAAAATATCGTGCTGTGACTGAACACACCAGATAGCGACAGAAATGGATGCATACGACAGGCATTAATTCCAACAATATTTTAAAAGCTCTCAACAGACTTTTTAAAATCACCGCCATTATAAACAGGCCAGCCACACTTGATAATGGCAATCCACCAGGGTCTATTAACACACACAAGAACCATGCTGTGGAGTGGGAAACCCCCATTGGCCCAACATTGTACTCCTAACGCCTTCACTTAGTCGTGTTTAATAGGCTGTTAATGGACCATCAATCGACCGGCAGCGTGGATATGACAGTGCCCCGTGTGCCCAGAGCAGACAGTCCTCTGACAGGCCAATAAGGTCCTAATGAGAAGGACAGTAGCTCAGTGTCAGTCCCCATCATTAGTCAATGAACTGATCAATGAAACATGGTTTTGAGATAATAAGTGCTGTTGTGCAGTTTGTTTTTAACCACTAACGGCACATTTGCCTTTCCAATGCCGTCTTCTCTTGTACTGTTGCTGAATGGTGCGATGAAGATGATGTCTATTCAAGCACATTTAGTGCATTTAAGCCTCTTAGGAAGACATAGTTGGACAATAAAAATTTGGGATAGGAATCTGATAAGCTCTCACTATCACCGCGTTCTAAAGAAATGAAATAGGATTAGTTTTAATAACTGCATTAATTTGCCAATGCAGAATTTACACATTTCTGCATCACCATGCTCGTAAGACGCTCAGCGACAGGGTGAAACCTTGGGGTGCATCTATGAATTATACAAGGCTCCTTTGGACAGACCACTTGGGAGTGAAGTTGGGGAACTCCTTACAAGACAGAACTCAAACTGGATCACAACGATTGGTCAATTAATCATTTAAGGATTTTTTGAAGAAAATATGCCAAAAAATTGTTGACTCCAGGTTCACAAATGTGAATTGCTGCTTTTCTTGCTCTTACAATATAGAAAATTGAATATATTGGGGTTTGGACTGTTGCTCGGACAAAACAAGACATTACATGACGTCACCTTGTGCTGCAGGATATTGTGATTATTATATTGATCTTGATATGGACATATCAACATATCACTGTTTTCTGATGTTTTATTGACCAAACGAGTTAATACATATGAATATAAAGATATGAATAATACATTTTATCGAGGAAATAATTGGTAGATGAAAATCATCAGTCGCAGCCCTAAACACAAAGATAATTTTAAATCCAAGTTTCTGAAGAACAATTAAGCATGATCAGATGTCTTTCCTAAAGATTTTCTCTACTTTTATGGTTTTTCCATTTATTCTATTTACTACTTTTATTGCACTGTATACATGTGTTTTTTATGAATACCCATTTAGGAAGCTAGCTATAAATGCTATAATATATGGCATTAGTCTATTTAGTTAATGGTCTATACTATGAAAATAACCATAAATAAATAAATGTACACAAAGTAAATGTCCACACGGGGGATAGTAGCATTGCACACTTCTGCGTGAGGGTCAAGGCTAGAATCCACTCATTTAGTTACTATTTATGCTAAATGCCATGAATCAAGCTACAGATGAGGCGAGCACATGGGAGCAACAGAAATGGCACCAACTGAAGCAGTGTGTTGTGATGGAGATGGGCTCCGTGCCTGACCTGTTCTTACTACTAATGTTATGCAAATGTTTAAAATATGCATTGTTAGTATGCAAATGTAGTCTGTAAAAAGATATGAATAGGCAAATAGACAATAACTGTAGTTTGGAGTTGATGGTCGCTACATGATCACACCTTGTCCTTCACATAGACACAACACAGCCAGGATGTCAGAGCAATCTGCACTCCACGTACTAATGAGTACACACTAATATTAAGTGGTATTTGGTACATACGATAACAAAGTAGGACAATGCTAATAATTCAGACACAACTATAGATAAACGTCAAGGCTCTTAACAACATCTCATACAACATGGGCACTGAAATAGCCATCTAGACTACAAAGTGCTGGTCAATATGAGCACTCTACAGCTGTCCATATCCAGTATACCCCTTTTCAGACTGACAATGTGCAGCATCTGACCATGCTCCTTACCTGGGCTGAGCATAGTTTGGAAACTTCTTTGTTGAACCGGCTTTTGTGTTATGTTATGAATAGGAATTAATTTTAAGTTATTGACATTTGAACATTGTTTAAGTGATTCCACCGCTTCCACAAAGCCAAAAAGTTGGGAGTGCAAGAGACAGAGCCTCCAGAGAGAACAGAAACTGAAACTTTGCTTGGTAATTATGTGATGTAATTCTATAGTTTATAGAATTATATATAGAATCTAGAGAGCCTTTATTGTCATTGTACAGGATAACAAAATTAGGAGCTCTACTCCTGATCAGTGCATTAAAAGACACTGGGAAACAAAACAATCTGCAACATACGTCGAAACACAGTTGCAGACAGGAGTCTTGCAGAACGATGCTGACCACAAAATAAAGTGTGACACAAGTCTTATGCTACGAATGGGTCAATTGCGGGGTGAACTTGCATTTAGTAGACCTATACCTCTTCTATAAAAGTGATTAGTTTCAATGTGCAGTGCATGTGTCTCTGTGTACCGCGGGCCGTCCTTCTCAGAAAGTAATAAATAGTTAAGGGTGTTCCCCTCTTGCATATAGTCACCAAGATAAGAAAACATACATGAGCAGGCAGACATCCAGATGAACAAACAAAGCAGAAGCAGCCTTTAATTATAAACCTCCCAGAGTGACTTAACCTGGTTAAAATGATTCAACTCTAAACATGTATCATACTGCACAACAAGAACATATCGAACAGCAACAATACATCCCTGGCTGCTTATTTCCACACAGACAGTGGGGCAGATTGGTTGTTGTAGAAATGACGATGCTCTTAAGAGGCTAAAGACTGCAGTTCTGTAAGACACACACACACACACACACACACACACACACACACACACACACACTGGGAATCTGACCACGTTCTGAGGCTTCTACCAATTTGTAGGTCACAAAGCTCTCTGTGACCGCTGGTGTAGAGTGTAAGTCACTGCCACTTTCAGGTCAGTCATTGGGCCACACACACACACACACACACACACACACAGAGATCACTATGTTACCTCAGTTTTTGCTGTTTACTGATCACACTTAAACACATAAATTCCCTGCATCTATACAGATTTTTAACAGTTTTGAAACGCCTGACGAAGGCTCACAGGAAGCTTTAGGTTACAGCAAGTGCCTCAAATATTGATACTGCTTGCCTTGTACACTGCAGGTTTACAGGCGTGCTTAATACATGTGCAGCCTCCTATAGGAGTTTGACTAGAAGGGAATAGTTAAGGTCTTGGTCTTATGTCTGGGGATAGGAGGATCACACTGCAGACCCCCCCCACCCCCCCACCACCACCCCCCCACACACATGTGGTGTGTGTATGTGTGTTTCTTTGTGGGTTGCAAAAGGGGCTGTGTGTGCGTGCACCTGGCCTACTGCATTATTAAAGCTCAGAAGCTAGCTCATAGAAAAGGAAGAGAAGTTTGAGGAGGAGGAGCAGGAGGAGAAGAAGAGGGAGCAGCTATAGGATAGTGGAGTAAAGGGAGAGGAGAAAATTTTGTTTTGACTGGAACATAAGAGGGGGCATGCCCCATTTTTAGAGGAGGAAACAGTAGGTGGTACAGCGGATCAGAGTAGCAGTCAAGTCATGATGGAGAGGAAAAGAAGACAGCTGTAGTCATTTTTGACAGCCAGAGTGTGGAATTATATTCATATGGAAAGATTAAAAAAAAATCTGAGAAGATAGCTCCAGCATCCCTTACTCCCTATTTTTAACGTTACATGGCCTGGTGACACCAAAGTTTTACAACGACTGGAATCACACTGTACTTGCTTTTGACTGTACTTTCCTCATCCTCTTCCATGCTGAAACTAAATTTTCTTCCTCCATCACACCATGTGAGGTGACCTCCTGACCTCCCTCCCCACCAATCCCTCTTACGATCTGATACGAGACATCAGTGCGTGCATACGCTTTCTCCCATGGAGTGAGAAATCTCCCTGATGTACACCACGGCACACCTGACATCCTGCCTGAGGCTCCCGACAAAACCCCCTCTTTAAACATGGATGAGTCTGCCCACCATATCTCCCTCTTTTCTGTCTCTTTCTTTCTCTTCTGTCTCTCTCAACTCTGACGCAAAGCTGAGAGCAGCTGCTTCAGTCTGTCTCAATAATTCAACACTGAAGCGAGGGATGAGGACTTTGAGGAGCAGCACAGGATGGGAAGTGAGAGTTAGGAGGCAGATGAAGACAGACATTAGAAGAGCGATGCATAAAGAAAGAATAAAGAATATGGCTTCACAGCACAGCGAAGGGAGGTGTGAGCTTAAGGTGATGAGGCGCCTGCTGATATTCATGCAAACATACACATGAGTCTGACAACTCTGTCCCACTTCAGTACCCCAATCTGCTGACTGGTCCAGCCAGTCAGAGAGTGAGCATTTGCTGGTGTTCAAACCCATCCACTGTGAGGAATAAAGCCATATGCATTCACCTGTGTGGAGGCTCTTACCTCTTATTTACCACTAGGTTATTCAGCTGTAGTGAAATAGGAACTACTATTAACACAGCACAGGACTCTTTAAACAATTACATCTAACAAAGTTTAATCAAAGAATGCACGGTTCTTAGCTGGCTTTGTTAACGGTGACAATCAGCAAAGTTCCCTGCATATACTGGCTTCTATTTCAGAATTGATGCAATGAAGTTTGTTGAATTAATATTTCAGATTAATTTAAAAACTCTAGCGATTATTTAATTGTTGGTAAACGTGCGGCGTGTATCTCCTGAGCGAACAACAGGCATCGAGACGGTGGCATGCAGACAAAGGGATTGGAGGGCTACAGCTCTCCAAGCTAACGCCACCTAAGCTTCCTGACAAATCAGCCCCTGAAAATCATTCTATCTGGGTCTCCTACAGCAAGCGGTGGCGGCAATTACAAGCAGTTTATCTCCGGCACTCGTTCGCACAACTCGGGGTGACTTAAGAAAATCCGTACGGGCGACAAAAGTTATGAGGCGCAACTCAACTTGCACGGAGATCGTAGCAGTGGCTCTCCGCTGACCGAACCACACACACGGATACAATGTAGCCAGCGCGTTCGGAGACAGAGTATCATTGTGGAACAATTCTAGAACACGTTCCTGCGCTGTTTTGTGACAAAGCCCCAAACAGCTGTATTCTATTTTTACCTGCTGCTTTCAGCTGGGCGACACAAAAGCCAGCTAGCTACAATGCACAGCGTCACTCCAAAATGCATTGTTCCTCACACTTGGGCGAGGGGAGAGATGTAACTAAAGTGGGATCCCCATCAATGCTCCTCACAGACAATTCAGTCCCGATGCACATTTATGCATTATTACTGGAAACACGTGCAGCAACACTCAGTTCTTGTAGAAGTGGTGCAACTTTAGTCGCTAAAACTACCACTCTCTGTTTTGCATTAGAAAGAAACAAGAAAGACAAGAGGGGAAACTGGCAGTGTAGCTAGCTGCTTGGGCTAACTTAGCAGCCATGCCTCTACAGTTGGAGGATGGAAGAGACACCACGACACGCAAAGTGGCGAGCACAAAGAATAAACTATCACAGCATCACTTTTGTGGCTCGCATGTTAACAAAATGAGCTTGCCGGACATGCGTGCTCCTGCAGAAGTGACTGAGCTGCCTCACATCAGTTAGCAAGTTTAGCTACCTAGCACACTCTTCTAGGCTGGATCTCTGTTGTGACAGTGCAATAATTTACTTACTTTTCTCTTGCTTGGCTATCGGAGGGGACCACAGCTCCTTTACCCTTGCCGTACATCTTGGAGGCTGTTCTGATACTTTATTTTATCCCACTCGACACCTGTCAAAGAAAGCTACCAGGAAAACCTACTATCTCCATAGCTACCCAGTTAGTGTTGTCTCCCTATTCCTCCCTTGCGCTCTCTTTGCTCCGGTTTCCTTTTTTTCTACATCCCCAACATTGCCCACAAATCAGGCAGGGTTTCAGCCGGGGGGAACTTGAAACAGTCCACTGGTGGAGCTTTTTTTTTTTTTTTTCAATCGCTGTTCCTGGATTCAGCTCACGCCCCCCCTGTTGTGAGACGGTGGGGGCTTCTTAAAGCCACAGTGTCTCAGATTTTGTCGACTTCGCTCAAGTTCAAGTTCTCTTCTGGATGCCTTCAAGTTCAGGCCTTACATTGCATTTATGCACACTTACAGTACAAAATAGCTAATACTAATCGCTATTACTATTTTGAAACTTTTATTAAACCATCATATGTACTGCTGTATCCTAATGGTACGTTTCAATGTTTCATTTTTGTCCTAATGTCATGCCAGAAAGGCACTTGATTGGCCCAAATGCCCACCTGGGTTGGACTGTGTGCCCCCCAAAGTACTCTTGTGTTCAGCCCAAGTCCCTGTCCTGTAGCGGGACCTTAGGACAACTATGAGCGTTAACCCTTACTCCGCACACAGAAGAGGTGCCTCTTATTAACTTTCACCGCTGACCCTCAGACAGTCCATGCACACCACTGATTGAGGTTGTTATGTTAACTGTAAATAGGAGGCCATAAGTAATTTTAGAGTTTTTTCATCAATACCAGACGATTGGTTCCCAAACTGGGGAAGGGGGAGGAGAAAAGGGGTCCACCACTAATTGAGGACATGTTTTATTTGGCTATTGTTAAATAGTTTTATTTTGTAATATTATTTCACTTGTAAGCAAAGCTGTTTAAAGCACATATTTCACTCTGCCTGTATCTAAATGAGGTCTAAATGAAGAAGTTTTAGTATCTTTAGCATACACCTACAGACAAACTGAACAATATAGACAACAATTCTTCTCTGTTTGTCCTTTTTGTTCAGTTTTTGTTCATCCTTATTGACTTGTAATCATTTGAAACTTTTGTTAAGGCGGCCACATCCAGTTTTTGTACAGTTTCCTTTGTGGCTCCAAAAGTTTCGTGCAGAGAAGATTTAGAGCAGCATTAATTTTCTTGATTTCAAGGTGGTTTTTACACATTTTTACACAAGCACATTGTAGATTCTTGTTTTGTTGCCTCAGTGTTATAATAATAACAGAATGATTTAATTTTCAATATGTCAGACACTCCCAAACAATTCCTACAAATTACACTTTGCTATAGTTTACCCTTCAAATAGTCTGCTAGTGTTACGTTCACAGTCACACAACATTTTAATCAAGACTATTATAATGTAGGATGCTACAGCTATTGAAAATGTTTATGTAGTGTCCAGGTATGCTGTTGGCTCTTGGTAGCGATGTATAAGTCTGTGTCATGTCCCTTTAAGAGTGTGTAGAGGGCAGTTGCAGAGTTTGTGTGTGCACATGTGTGTGTATATGTGTGTAAGGCAGGGACAGGCAGTGTGTTCTGTTGTGCTACTAGCTGTGGGAAGGGCACAGCTGACTGTCTGTGTGCGTGTGTGTTTGTGTGCACGCAGGTGCGTGTATGTGTGGAGACGAGCGCACGTATTTGTGTGTATGTGTGTATGTGTAAGAGAGAGAGAGAGAGAGAGAGAGAGAGAGAGAGAGAGAGAGAAAGAAAGAGAGGGGAGGAGAGAGAGAGAGAGCGAAAATACAATTCTGTATGAGTGTGGTGGGGCTTGTTTTTTTACATGAGAATACAAACACCTCATGATGAGCAAACATAATATAAAAGAATAGAGGAATAATAGAGTAAGAAGAGAGCGAAAGAACAGGAGTGAGGAGCATTATCTTTATAAATGGCAAGAATTTTCCTTGGTGAACTAGTGTATGTAATGTATAGCAACATGTACTGAAAGATGTAACAAACATGGAGTAATGTGATTTTACAAGATGTATACAATATATACATTGAATTGTACTAATCTCACAATCTCACACAAATGCAGAGCAAGACAGAGTAAGAATAACGCTTAGGAATTTTCTCTTCCTTCTGCAATTGTTTTGTTCCAGTTATGTGGAATCACCAGCAACTTGTCTGGATGTGCATTGCTATTTTTTAAATCTTTAATCTTAATCTTTTAATACTTGCATGTGTTTCAGACTACGTCCACACTAAACCGGCTAAATATGAAAACGCTGTTTAAATGTGAAAACAACATGCATCCACACCAGCATTTTCAGGTTCTTTTAATAATGGTCTTCATCCACTCTGAAATGCCAAAACAATAAATATATTTCCTCAAATTTTTTTCTGGTGTCTGGCGCGGCTCATAAAATCTACCTGTTAACCAAGTGAATAGACAATTTTTGCGCTTCGATCAAATGTTATGATTGCAAAGTTGTCTGACAAATTATCAAAATGAGTGATCACGGCAAGGGTTAAACAGGCTTATGCCATCATTTTCCAAAAGGGCTGATTTCCCTATCCATTCTAAAATGTGATGCTTTTCAGATTTATCCACTCTAGAGACCATTTTCAAACAAGCTACATTTTTGGGTGTGAAATGCCACCATAGTGTGGACAGAGGGCCAGAACAGTGAGATCAATGCAGATGCATTTTCAAATTTAGTCAGCTTAGTGTGTAGGTACTCTCACAGAGAAAGAGAATGAGAGAAAGAGAGAAAGTGATGGTGTAGGTACCTTTTAAGCTCTAGACCACAAACTCTATCACTGTCTCATCATAGCACCAGTATTGATCCAAGAACCCAATGATCCCCAGGAACACTGGCTCTTCCTCCTTTGCACAGAATAAACACAAGCAGCATCACTGTGTACTTTCTCTTTCTGTCTGTTTCCTCTATTTGATCAAATGCAGATGAGCAGATAAGGTTGTTAGTGTTTTGTCCACATGCTTCATTCCTGTCAATCCATCCTTCTTTCATCTAACCACACCATCTTCCAGCAGTGTTGCTGGCAGTTGTACGTAATTACTGTATTTGTATGATAACTTAGCCCTTTGTACCATGTACAATAGATAATTCTAAAAATTGAAAAAGTTCAATGTGACAGAAAGTGTATTTTCATCCAGCTGTGCTTATGCGCATTTTCATTTGCAGCATAAAAAAAAACTAAACGGAAATGCTGAAAATTAAAAGAAAAATCGAAATATTGCAAAAAGGTTTTCACGCTTGGCTGACAAGTTGGTGTATTGATAAAAGCAAATTGTGACAATGGAAACAGACATCAGATCTGTGTGGAGTGATGAGACTGTAATGTTCCTAAAATTAATACATGAAACAAACATAATGACATATTTCCACAAATCATTTTGACTGGTGCTCTTTTAATTTCATCATCTCGTCGTGCCCTCTTCTTCTACAATGGTTCACCTGACTAAAGCGGCACCAGCACCAGCTGTTTATCTCAATGAACCAACTCCTAATATTCGCATAACTAGTGGATGGAAACGCACATTAATTCACATTTTCTTTTGTATTGCAGGTATATTAACTGACCCTGGATCTGGCCTAAATAATCCAATCACATCTCTGCTGAGAGCTCGATCTTGTGACTGTATTTCATTTGTTATGGTTTAAATGTCACACAATTTTGTTAGACATGGTTTGTGATACAAAAATGCTGTACCTTTAACCAGTTTTCTTACATGCATAGTCCGGAACCACAGCGCAGACCTTTGGCACAGATTCATATACTTTGTAAACTCAGTTCTGGGTGCGCTGCAGTTTGTATTTGAATCTACAATAGTTTGCCCTGAAAGACGACAACTCTGGAGTCTTATTTGGGTTTTTTTTGGTTTTCGGCACCTGGCAACGCTGCCCTCCAAACTTCCATCACGATCCCCCTCTCCATCCCTCTCTTGCTTCTCCCTCTGGTATCTCGCTCTTCATCTCAGCTCATCACTCTCTTCTTCCTTCTCTTCCACATTGCGTCCTCTCCTCTGACCCACTTTCCTGCCTTCTTGCCACTATCTCCCTCTGTTCATCCTCGTGCACCCACATCCTTTATATCTCTCTCTCTCTCTTTCTCCTCCCCCTTCCCCTTCTTTCTCCATTTCCGGTCTCCCTCTTCTTGTCTCCTGCCTATGTTCATACTTCTCCACCCTCATACTCCTCCTTCTGTTCCTTCTTCTGACTCCTCACCTCTCTCCTTCAAGTCTTCCTCTACTTTTCTTCCCAATGGATCTCCATCCTTCCATTCCTACAGTCTTATTGAATGTTCTTATTCCATGTTATCTCTTCTCTCAGCATTTCTCTCCATCTTTATCTTCTGCATTTTTGTTCTTCATCACTCCTACTCTTTTCTCTTCTCTCTCCTCCTCTACCTCCTTCCTTTTACCTCTCCTTTGTGCCCTTCTCCCTCGTCTTTCCACCTTGCTCCCCCCCTCCCTACACCTCCTCCTCCCTTCTCCTCCCTTCTCCTTCCACCATGAGTCATTTCAAGCACTCTGTGCTCCCCTCACTATGCCACAAAGCCACTCAGGACAGACATTCATCAGCGGCTGAGATGATAGATGCTGCTCACCACAGCTCCAGCAGCCAGTTAGCCCGGGGTGATGCCTTATGCATTCAGATATCACCTGGCTAGCTGTAGGAACTCAAGTTTACACACACACGCACACTGCACTACCTGGTGTCTAAGACTGGATCTGTGTGGACAGAGAAAGTTTGGTGCATGTAGGAATGCACTGATAAGTATATTTGCTCTTTAATAAATTGTATTTAAGTGTGCATGTAATCATGCTGGAATGGATGTTGTGTGTGTGTATGTATGTGTGTGTGTGTGTGCTGTAGATTGTTAGGTATGTAAATTCCAGGGGAGTTAGGTTAATTGGGTCTGAAAAAGAGGTGGGTGTGTCTCTCTCCTCTATGACAGGCTTATTTACATAGGAAAGCTGTAATTACCCTAACGAAGCCCCTATCCTATCAGGGAGAGTGCACACACACACATACACAAAGACACACATGAGCGATCCCCAAACAGGTTTGAGCTCAATCATGCCAAACCTGTATTTTTCATCACTCCAGATCCCTCTCAGAAGCATTCCATTCACATGTTCATTTTTAATTGAATGGCATCCTTTGCTGTGCCAATCAGTCGGTTTGTTGGAATTTCTCTATCAGCGCTCATTGGCTTCTAAGAGAGATGTGGGACCAGTTCCAGCACTTAGCAATCACTTCCTTCCTTCTGCCCCTCTGTATTCTTTTGTAAAAACAGGCTTTCTCTTTGTGAGTTAGGGGTGATAGAATAAAAGACTTGCTTTGTGTCATATCAATGTAAATCAAAATTCCAAACCATTGTTACAGAAAATGAGAAGATGTAAGAACAGCGTTGACATTTGGGGGATTCATTATCCATCAAACCAGCTGAAAGTAAATTAAAACGAATATTCTCCATGCACGTTCGATCAGTTTGTTAACAGAAAAACTCGCGCACAAACCTTTGTGTGAGTTTTTCTGTTATCAGTGTGTTATTTTTGGATGAGGGGTCAATAGATGGGGTATTTCAGTGGCTCCCAACCTGGAGGTCAGAACTCCATAAAGGGGTCACAAGATAAATCAAAGGGGTTGTGAGATGATTAACAGGATAGGAAGCATGAGAAACCATATTTTTGCTACACAAGTTTATGTTGATTTTCTCTGAATGTACTAATTACTGGCTAAGACCTCTGCAAAAAAATAAATAAATCACTATTTGGTTGAACCGGTCACAACCGATAGATATATGCAACCTGTGACGAGCTAAAAAGGTTGGGAACCACTCTGGTACTTCATTTAGTCATTTCCATTTCCCAGAATTCCTTTTGCCAACCTGGAGATAATGTGCTCCAACATGCCGAATTCAGTGCATGTGAAGAGAGCACTAGTCTTGAGATGAGAGCAAGAAAGCAAGTTTTTCCTGTCAAGGTGTGCCCCTTACTAAAAACACAACATACAGTATGTTGTGGTATTATACAGTATAATGATGTTGTGCTGAGGCCAGTGTTACTGGAGAAAATAGTTTCTCTACATCTTCTACAATGAACTTCTCCGTGTATGAATGTTGAATCTTGGTGCAAAACATTGATCATTGACAGAAGCTGTTACATTAACAATTTAGGTAGTTAAAGGATGGTTTCACCCAATTAACAACAAAAAAAATCACGTTCTCACTTTCTTCTAGTGGTATCTAGCCATGCAGACAGTTTCGGTTTTATTTACTGAAGAGTCAAGATATCCATCTGTAAAGGTGTGTTCAGACTGAACACAAGTGAATTTCTAGGGGACACACTTGCAAGACAATTGGTCAATGTCACAGACATGAGTGCACACGAATAGACACAAATTCACCTTGGATGATGCAAATTGATAGGTCCACGAAAGTTGAAAGAAATTTGCGCTAATCCCAGAGCTGTATGACAGCACCTCGTGAACGTAGAGAGAGACAAGAAGTTAAAGGAGACAGGCAGAAAGAACCAGAGTTCCTGGTGAGTCTTAGCTGTCACACAAACTCACACAGCCACAGTCTACAGGTAGGTCACTAGCTAGCTAGCTAGGTACAGCTAACGTCTGTACAGTTGGTACATTGGCCGTTTGGGATGAATAAACACGGAATGCAAAAACAGTCTAGCAGTCAAACTAGCGTGAATAACACGAGGCGAAAAATTGCTATGCATTCAATTAGAACACACCTTAGGACTTCTGCCACCACCCTAATACAACAGAGGTAAAGGCAATTCCATTGGTAGTGCTGACAGCATTGTAAAATTACATTTGAAAGACTCAACAGCAAAACTATGTCAGACCTGTCACCAGTTAATTGGAGCCACCTTTTACCAAAGAAGTAGTCCCTATGAAAAGTATGAAACACTGAGGTCTGTTTGTGATCCAGAGAAACCAGTTTTGAAATGTCATTTTTAAGTGCTTTGAGTGGCAACTCCAATACAATGGAGTCCATTCAACTCCATTGTGTTAGTGGCAGATATCTCAAAACTTTGACTCATAGCTATCTGCATTGCTAAATACCACTAGCTGTAAGTGAAGAAACACATATTTTTCCTTTTTTATAATTTGGGTGAACTGACCCTTTCAGTGTCTTTCTGCTTCCTTCCAACGTGCACAGTAGCCGCGCTGGGAATGTTTCATCATCTCATCACATAAAGTCATCTACATTTGCCCAGTTGTCATGTGATACCCAGGCAACCATCTTTCATCACCAGTTGTTCTTTTTGACTGTGAAATTGAGCATTTTAGTGTGGATTTTTGCTTTAAACAATACGTAACAAACCCAGCACCTTTACCCAGGCAGCACCCAGTACTCCCATTGCCTCCCTCAGTCTCTGCCCTTCCCTCTCTCTGCACTTCCTATTCGAACAGGAATTTAATCTTTCAAGCCATCGTTGTTTTTCTACCCCCTATTTTTACTGCTGCTGCTGCTGCTGCTTGGAAGACCACAG
Source organism: Maccullochella peelii (assembly GCA_002120245.1). Classification (NCBI taxonomy): domain Eukaryota; kingdom Metazoa; phylum Chordata; class Actinopteri; order Centrarchiformes; family Percichthyidae; genus Maccullochella; species Maccullochella peelii. Next base: position 15,303 of record LKNJ01001749.1, read on the forward strand.
ACTGCCTCAGTATGCTGATGCCCCCCCAACCCCCTCCCTCTCCCAGCCTGTCTCTCTCTTTCTGTATCTCTATTTGTCTAACTCTCTCATGCTCACCGTCTCTCTCTGCCTGTCTCTCTTCCTCTGCTCTCTGTCCTCATACCCTCCCTCCTCCTCACTTGTTCTCTTCTCTACTTCTTCACTCCTTCTCACCCCCCTCCCTTCCCTCCCCTCCCCTTTTTTCTCCCTCCTGCCTTCCTCCTGTCTGTCTATCTGCTGTTTCGTAGCTCTGCTGTACGTGCCACAGATTCAGATGGCAGTCAAATGGTAGACGGAGACAAACACGGAGACACATGCATGCAATTACATGCTCACACACACACACACACACACACACACACACACGCAAATGCATACGCAGACCGGTAACTGCACGCATGGAGAGAGACTCACACACACACATTTGTGCAAAGGTCCACACACCTGCACATACAGACGTGCACATTCATTTTTACTAAGACACTTTGTAGTGTCATATACATTCAAGTATTTCAGTCACCTCCCTCAGTCAGTGTAGTAGGGAGGATATTACTCTTGGAGCACAAAGCTATCAGAAAACAGAATGCAGGAAATATTAATGAGAACGGAGACTTTTCTGAGAGATTAAAAATGAAGAAAGAGGGAGTTGTGGGAGAAGTTGGGATATGGCGCAGTGAAGAGAAAACAGTATGAAAAGTAGACTTTTCAGGTGTCAGTGTGCATGTTGTCATAAAAGTACAGGATACTATTTGTGTATTGACTGTTTCAATGTTTGGGTGAGAGGAAGACAGCGACACCAAGAGAAAGAGAGGGGGAGAAGGGGGGTGGGGGTGGCGGAGAGGGAGAAGCAGAGAGGAAAGAGGTCAGTCTAAGCTTATGAAACATTTTCTAACCTAACCCGGCCTATTTCTGACAGGGCAGCACTGTGGACTTACAGTCAGACACACAAGTTCCTGGGGTTGACAGTGACATGCCTTTAGGGACTGACACATATAAACACACACACAGAAAAAGATTCACACACACACACACACACACACAGTAAGCATCTGACATAGTAACATGTAAGTTAACGACCTTTCACCTCATTCAGCTGTAGGGGCCTTTTTGGAACTGACAGCTCATTTGAGTTTGGAAAACCAAGGAGATGATCCAAAAGAGTTGAAGCCCATTTACCTGTATTTATTTTCTCTGGAATTATGCAATGCATATATGTCATTAAAGGAGTACATCAACATTTTGGGAAACACGCATATATGTGCTCTTGCCGAGAGTTAGATGAGAAGATTGAAAGACCGTCACCTCTCTCAGGTCTGTGTGGTAAGTATGGAGCTATAGAGCCAGGAAGTGATTAGTTTAGCTTAACATAAAGAGTGAAAGCAGGGGGAAATAGCTAGCCTGGCTTGTCTACTAGCACCTCGTAAGATCACAAATTAAAATGTTGTATCTTGTTTAATCCATATGAACAGAAATGTACAATGATAATTTCAGATTTTAGGGGATGTTAGGTGCTAAAACTACTACTACTACTACTAAAACTACTACTCCTGGCTGTTGTTCGCCAAGAAAAAGCACATGACCATAAACCCACCCAGAACCATAAATAAAAATGTTATACAGCCAGGCTAGTTGTTGTCACCCTGTTTACAGTCTTTATGCTAAGCTAGGCTAATCACCCTCCACTTCCATACCTAACGCACAGACACGAGAGTCATATCCATCTTCTCATCTAACTCTTGAAACAAAAGCACTAAAAGCATATTTATTATTTCAAAATGTTAAACTAGTCACACATTGGTGTGTTTAAAATATGAATTTTAAACTGCTTTTCTTTTTAATACAGTGGCACCAAAGAAGAAGACTTGGCTATGAAAATAAAGTTTGCAAGGCAACATGTTGTTTAGGGTCTCCATCTGTGGCTGACAATATGCAGAACGGGTCACAAATAATGTTGCCGATTAGTGAATATGTCATACCTTCATGTTTTGTCTTCATACTTTGTGTTAATATCATGATATCATGTGTTAATGTTGAAACACGCTCATTCTCTGACTTTGCTCATCCAATCAATGACCCTGAAATATTCTCTGGTCCAACGAGAGGAGTCCATGAACTGATATGTAGACATTTAGTTTAGGCACAATTAAAAAGATGATAAAGAAAAATCTCTTTGACAAACCAAATTTAAGGTTCCTGCTTACTTTGACGATCATTTAGCTTGGGCACTTTTAAGTATGTAAAAGATATTTTTTCATACTCCTGATTATCGTTCTGAAGGGGGAAACTAGTAATATGTCCTCATATCACCAACTGCAGTGACTGTTTGCTGACACCACCAGGAATAATGTAACCTTGATCTTGTTCCCATACCTCATAAAAGGGGAGTTAAGTTGTTAACAGGCACCTTATACACCCTGCTGCCCTGAGTAAACAATGAAGCAGGAGGTCTAAAAGAATGTATTCAACAGTTAAAATATAACATATGAGACTTTTCACCTACACACAAGGGCAACACTTCATTCAATACATCACAAAAGCAAAACTCATACATTTAGTACAGATTCAGAAATTTGGCAATTTTCTTTTTGCTTTTGTGTGAAGAATTCACAACATAAAGTTCTCACAGTCTTTTATTTACATTTGACCTGAAAGCTCGCGACAGAAACATATGTTGACTTCAATGTCAAATTGAATCCAGATTGTGTGTCCTCTTGAAAATGTTTGAACAGTTACAAGACCTTCTTTTTCATTTTTTTTAATCAGAGACACAAACATGAGTGTGCGGTGGTATAATTGGCTGCACAGGCAGTCTACAGATGTTATTTTCTTTCAACTAGTAGAGTAATTTCAGATGCTGTATTTCTGTCACTTTCTGAGAGTGAGAACAATGTATTCTGCATGCATTTTCACAAGTGACCATGCCGATGTTGCTGTTCACAGTCCTGTAACAATTCTTAATATATGTTCTTAAGTATGTTGATAAATTTTTAGCTCTTTTCTGAATGTCTTGTCTTGTCATAGCTTAAGAATATTTATTTACCTGATAACCAAAAACAAAGTTAGGAATTGTGAAGAGTCATTGGTTATGGAAGTATTTTTCCACTTCTAAGCCAATTTAAAGCTTTCTTTTTATGACATCCTCAATGTTCGAAACACCAGATAATCTACAGTAGGTTTATGTTTTGGCCATCAGTTCTAATGATCTCAACTTTGTTTCTAAGAAGTCATGTTTATTTCGCCAGTTTGGTATGGCAGATAGCTTTAATAGCCATGAGCCTCAGCTGCTCAGAGTTGTAGCAAATCCAAAATGCATCATTGTTGGGAATTGAGAACAAACACCACACCTAGTTGTTGAATTTATTCAAAATGGATCCAGAATGTGAAGGTGAACCAACCAAAAATATCCACCAAAGTGCTGAATATTTTATCACATTTCTACAAAGTGTAATCTTAATCTTCTGCTGAATATAATTTTAAGCTTAGTGATGTTTCTACAGGAAAGTTGACTTTTCTCCTTTTGTTGTTATTCACACAGGCGTGTACCTGTCATCAAAAAAACAGATATTTTCTAACGCAGTTGCTCACCTGACGTACTGATGACTTAACTTGGAGAGCTTCACGTAACATGAGTCACATGACTATGTGTAATGGGAAAGGAGTCACTCATAGTGACAAACCCACAGAGAATTATCACCCGATAGTGCAGGTCCCCTCAGCTCTATGAAGCGTTTTGGTGTTTTTCACCTCATTGTTTTGATTGTACGGTTCTGGTTCACTCTCACAGCTCTCGTCAGTGTTTTTTCTTTCTTTTTTTACAGTAGCAGCATGCAGCTGTTTTCAGCGAAAAAGTTCTGATAAACCCACCAAACAGCAAACAAAGTTAGCAACTAGCAGGTGAACATAGTTGAGGATTTAGCCACTAAAGAGCCAGATATTTCTCTCAGGAGTTGGTGGAGACCAAAAACAGAGCTAAAAGTAGACTGAACATTGGGCTTACATTAGTCAGGTGGTTAGAAACATGACTCCAAATTAATGCTAATAATAATAATTTTGCTCCATGTCTGCTGAATGTGTGGATGTGTAAATAGGCAACTGTTAGCTAACATGTTAGCTATATCAACTTTAAAGGCCACATCAAAGTCTGTTTACAGGTCTTGGGGAGTACTACTGCATATGTAAATGTAAATATGTAAAAACATATAAAGGCCTTTTGTGGCTGCAGAGGGAGCTGCGTTAAGTCTGATAAACTGCCTCAAGTGATGCCACTGGAGTCAGCTCTCGGTTAGACTACAAAGTCTGGGGGTGTGCACTTAGAAAGAAGAGCCTTTAACCCCCCTCTGTAGCCCACTCCTGGTCTCTGCTTGAGGCTTGCAACTCGGGTCTACATTAGCTAGCATAACACAGCGATCACACACAATCTCTGACTGTCAGTGGTCAAGTTGCATTGTGGGTAATGTGGGAAGGAGAATGTGTGGAATAAAAAAGACGATATATCTGGTTAAATGTAAAGCTAAAATGTAAATGGTAACATAACCAGATTATTAATCCAAAAAGTTATAAATAAATGTTTTTTGAGAAACTAAGAATTTTTGTTTCTTTAGTAGTGAGCTCTCCAAACGGACAATGTACATATAATGAAAAACAGTTAAAGCCAACTAAAGAAAAAGTGAAGTGTTTGAGACTTTTTGATCGCCCAAAGCTGTGCTTGTAGTTCAATGTTCAGGCCTGCTTGATCATTACTTTGAAATGATTTTCTATTTACACAGTTTGAACATTGATTTTATTTGGAGCACTATTGTTTTGTTGCTCCAGAAAGTGTGCATTGAACAAACCCCTGACCGTTCACCGTGTATTCAGATCCCCATCAGTTCTCACAAGGGCAACAGTGATTCGTCTAGGGGTCAACACGAAAGTCACAGCATTAGAAATGAACAAAAATTACAAAGGATAACGCTGTGGCGGTTACAAACATGCAGAGCAGGTTTGTGTGCTTCACTGTGCTATTGTCCTGGATGAAAAGGTTTGTCTGAAGGTTTGGATACATGTGTTGTTGACTGTCTCGCCCCTCGGCTAAAACTACAGGGCCTCCTCTCCCCCCTGCGCAGGGCCCCTCAACCTCTCTCGTTCTCTCTTTCTCTTATTCTCAGCCATTCACTCTATCCTCCCTGTCGATCTACTGCTTTCTCTCCCTCTCTACTCGCTCTCCTTCTCTTTCTCTGCTTGTCCACACACACACACACACACACACACACACACACACCCTTTCCATCCTTTTGCCTGTGCTCACTGCCCATATCTTTCTCCTTTCTCTCTTCACCCCCCCTTCCTCTCCTTCCCTCCCCTCCCCCGCCGCCTTCCACCCCCCCTACCAAACCCCCATCCTTCTGAAACAGAGTGTGTGTTCTGCCACGCACGCACACACACACACACACACACACACACACACAGAAAGTGGTGCTTTATCTCCCCTAGGAGTTGTTCTTAACTCGCTGACTGAGGCACGCTCTGTGTGTGTGTGTGTGTGTGTGTGTGTGCGTGCACATGCGTGTTAATGCGGACCGTGCATGGGGGGTGGGGGTTAGCATGTTTTTGTGTGTCTGCGCTGCTGACTCCACACATGATCCCCATTAGAGGCTGGCGGGAGTAGACACACACACACACACACTTGTACACACACACTTGTACACACTGCACACGCACTTTCATCCACACCCACACACAAATTCATGCTCTCACACACACACACACACACACACACTCTCATGGACATGCACTCATGTAAGCACACATGTACATACAGGTATACATTCATCCACCACACACACACATACACACACACATACACAGTGGGGTTCTGTGGGGTCTGATCCCATTTCACCCCTGAGGCTTTTCCACCGACAAGGGACCAGTGTTGGAACCGGTTCCTGAACAAAATTTTGAGCATTTTCATTGAAAAACACCAGTTCTCAGACATTAAAATTGACCATGTTCCGGCCACTTAAACGTGCTTTTCTAGAGCCGTGGCAACCCTGAGGATCGGGGGTAGGGTGATGTCATCACCATGTAAAACCTAACATCATTCCTAGGCAACCACAAGTGTCCTAGGAAACCAGATGTGTCGTGAGCAAGGAGGACAGTTTTGAGGCTCAGTTTGGTAATGATAGAATTTATAGTAAAACAATCATTCATTCGTCAGCTCAAGAGGCAGATGCTTTACTGGCAACATCATTCTGAAAAGTTTGCAAAGACAAGCTTTGTATGCCAAGCCAAGATGTGGAAGGAGATAGACAAATCTAGCTTCTCCAGAACAATGGAATGAATCTTTCACAAAGGACTAGAAAAAAGTCAATAAGTTGTCGCAGAAATAACAACGAAGTGAATTTCTATTTGCCCCAACTCTGCAGTCAGACATGGGCTAGCACATAAAGTGACTGAGGAACTGAATGTAGCAACGTTCATGCCTGAGACAATGCTGCCGCCAACTATCTGAGTTAAGCTTCAATATAACGACTGTGTAATGTGTTGGGTTTTTTTCTTACCAGAGAAATCATAGGGGTCCAACAAGTCTTTGCCCTTGATTGCACTTGAATGGTTGTGACAATAGCTGAAAGAGACATTAATGGCCATAGTTGGGGTAGGGGTCAGGGTCAGGTTTAGGGTCTGTCCAATCAGGTTCTTTGTGGGCGTCACAATGTAACAACAAAAAAATGATGCCTTATTAGACTGAAAGTGTGGGAAAAAAATTGGCTATAATGATTGCTGCAATTATGGTTGTATGAAACCTCATCCTACACGTTAGAGACATTGTCAGATGAATTCACTATACTGTGCAGATTTCGGCTTTTTTAGGCTACAAAGTAACAAACAAACGCAAAAAAATGCAACAGTGTCTAAAACAAATTCAGTGATAAAACAAAGTACACAGTCAGATAAGCCATCTGTATGCCAAAGACATTGTTATCTTGTTGGCTGGGAGCACCGCTGTTTGACTGTCATTACTTCCTTAAACACTAATTTTATAGCATCTCTGCATCATTGGGTCGTATACAGTGGACAGTAAGACAGCAAAGGAGGGAGTGACAGAGACAGAGCAGATAATGTGATTTCAGAAGCCAGATCCACACCCAAAGCATTAGACTATAAGAGTATGTGACTTTATTTATATACTGTTATTGTCATTGCTTTTGAAAACCTAGTAATGCTCACTCAATAAAACAGCAGCTATCTCTCTCTCCCGACATGTGTGGAACTAGAAAAAAAAAAAAGGCTGGATCATTTAATTTGTTTCATTGGTTCCAAGCCTCATGAATCCTAAGAAGATTATAGAGGTTATGAAGATCATGTTGGGTCACAAAAAGGAAAACAACCACTGAATTCACAACAATATATTGACAAACATTAAAGAAAATGTGTCCCAAATTGTGATATATTACATTCAGGAAAAGTGAGCCTTAATCCTCAAAGTGAAAGTGGGTTCTTATATGCTAAGCCATATATTTGAAGTATTAAATAATGAACTCCATCTTTTGGCTTTAAATCAGAGTGTTTTATGGACACTGGTTAATATACAGTTAGGTACTGGAATATTTTTATAGCATGAGACGTCAAAATCAGAAGTGGAATCAGTATCAGATTCATTTGCAACAACTGGAGCACAGAAATATTGACCTGGTTAATTGGTGCTGACACACTGCAAGAGGTATGGGAGTGACAAACTGGGTCCTGGGGAAACCATAACAGGAGCTCACATATTACAGCATAGATAAGACAGGCTGCATGACGGCAGACTAAACATAAACACTCTGCAGGTATACATTCAGAGCTGAGGAATCTTTCCACTGCGGCAGCACGACAAAGTTGGTAACAGCTGATGTTCAAAGTGGAGCTGGGCTGAAACTCAGCAAAAGATTCAACACAGATGGTAAACACACAACAACCCTGATTTGCAGACTGACTGGCTAATACCTGTGCTCACTGCTAATATGTACAGCACACAGATTTCCATATACTGTACAGTATTACCCATAAACGCAACAGTAGCAGCAAAAACAAAGGCAGCATGAGAGATAATCAGTCTTAAGTCCTCATCTAAACTACACCCAGTCTGTCCAATGCCTGCTGGCCCTGGGGATTGTGCTGGAGTTTTAATCCACTTAAAAGCAGAGGACCTCTGCTGCTGTTTCCAAGGGGCTTGACCCACGTTGCATGCACACGTACATACACACACACACACTTACACACATGCACACAAACAATCAGTAGTACTAGCATGCAGCACTATGCACAAATTCAGCCACTCCTCATAAACACACAATGTTTTCTTTTTCACGCATACACTATTAAGGTGAAAGAACAAATGGTTGCATGCGTTCCACATGTGGAACGTTGTCTATGTAGAAATTAAAAAGATGTTCTGAGATGTATTGATCATGAAATTTATAATAACCAGGTTGAGTATAGCCAAGTCTGGTCAGATGTTTGAATTGTCTACCTTTATAACAGGACCAGAATGAAAACTCTAATTTAAACCTATATAGGAGGCTGATGGATTGCCAAGGCACAACCCAACGCTGACTGGATTTATTGAAGAGGGGTTAACAGTAATTCCACCATTGTTCAACTCCACTTTCTACTGTAGATCTGCTACAGTATGCATGTGTTTGTGTGTGTGTGTGTGTGAGGGAGATCTGTTCTCAACCTTTAATATCACAAGAATTTTAAAAGGAATTTGCTCTACTTATTCACTCCGCTGCACAAAAACTGCAAAATTATAAACAACACACACAAGATTGTTCGTATTAATGTGTTGGGAAATTAACTGTTATAAAAATGTTTTTTGTTTAACAATAAAAAAATATTTTTGCTCATGTTTAAATGGTTTATTTTGTGCCACAGACACAATGTCATACTTTTTCTCTTCTTGCACCAACGTTTGTCGTTATCTAATTTGAAATGTACTAATTCCCTATTCTTGCGGAGGGAGGGCGAACCACTGACTTGAACAGCTGCTTCATGACCCAAAAAACTGTCAGTCTTTCCCTGGAATAAATTGTGGAATATACCATCTTTGGGTACAGGGGGGAGTTGGAAACGTGCATATTCAGGAAAGCGGGTGTCACTAGCAAGCGCGTACGTTTCAGCGGTATTCCAAATTGTATCACGACGCTATAAACTTGAATTCGCTAAACGTGTTGTGTTGAAAGTGTCTAAAAGGTTGAAGATAAGGAATAGTCTGAAGTGCAGCTCCCCCGTGTTTCAGCGCCGTGTTTCTGGAGGACCCATAGTAGAATCAATTCAGCGAGAGGGGAGCTTGAAACCGTCCACTCATGCTTTCCTCCGAGTCTGAGAGAAACACAGTTGAAGTGAACACACAGACCAGTCGGCCGTACTACATGCCCACAACAGGCAGGCTCCGATCACTAACCAAAAACAACAGCAGTCTCTCTGCATATAATTATAATAATACTCTACGAAATGCAAAGAGCTCTAAAACTATATGTCACTTCAGGAATGATGGAGGAATTTCACTATGATACTAGATGTAAAAGTATAAGGTCATATGAACTCACTATAGAGTGCCACAGACACATTGTAAATGCCTAAAGAAACAAGAGTCCTATTAATATATTTTATAATTAGTTTATGCGTTTGTTGTGTCAACAAATATTCCCAACATATGACATTTTAAATTATATATAAATCATTTCATTTTCAGGGTTTGTTATTTGTCGACTCCATGTAGGAGTCCACTATTTTACCTCTGGCAGATGTCATGAATGCAGATGCAGATGCTTTAACCTTCATCAGGCGAAGCGACTTATAATGTGATGCTCAAGATCAGGGTAGTGAGCTTCAGCTGTTCCGCGCGTGGCTGTACGTGCGTGCGTGCGAGCGCGTGCGCGTACACCTGTGTTCGTGTGTTTGCGTCCGCGGGGGCCACAGCACAAAGGTCCCGTATTCAAATGAAACTTTTGTCTTTTTCAATTCCGATGTAAACATATAGGACAAAGCAGATAAATAAATAAATGAGCGCCAATGGTCTTTGGGACAAATTTAGAAGAAGATTAAATAGTGTGTACAACTGCTTCTAAAACTTGCACAACGGTACATTTGCTGATTACATATGATCTGCTCCCCACTCATTTTGCTCATTCATAACAGCTTCACCAGTCTCCCTGCTGTTCTGTTGCTCTTCACTAATCAGCTCCACTGCATCAGCTGGACGTGCCTTGCTCAAGGGCATCTGTTGACAGAGAGGATACTCATATAAACTGGCACTGTCATACGTGTAAGCATCATTGGTAACTCACAGTCAATCCGAGGCAGCAACAGCTCAGCTCTGAGGTGGAAAAAACTCTTGAGCAAGGCATTGAACCCACAACTGCTGGGTGCTGTGCGTTTCCCAGATCTGAGTAAAACTACTGCATATGAATGAGAAAGTTGGTAAATCCAACATTTCCTGGAAAAAGTAAAGGAAGGAAATGTGTTGAGTTTCACGGCATTATTTAGGGTCAGATTAGAGAAAGCAGTCTGACCTTTTAACCTCCATCATGCTCCAACACCTGCTACAGGCATCTGGATGATCAGCTGATGTTAACTAAGGTTGTTTTTTTTTACATCAAGTTTGATGTAGTTAGAGTGGTTCATCATGACAGTGCATATGGATCTTTGTGTCTATGTCCCATGACTATATGGGGGCAGTATTTGCATGCATGTACAGTAACCGCATTCGTCTGCGTGCACGTAATCCTCATTTTAATGTGTTTGCTCGTGCCTCGCTGAGGGGTGTGTTTCCACGCCACCGGCCCACTCACCAATGTCACCTTCATGGGTGGCTCCATCGTAGGAGCATCCTTCAGAATGTAACAGATTAGTTTTGCAGGCAGGGATGTTGATGAGGTCATCACTTCCCAAGGTCACACCTACACAGATCTAGCTATAGGCCCACTGGCGTTAAAACCTCCCCCCTCACCTCTTTGGATCCTATAGAGGCTCGATTCTACCTCCTGCCTGCGTGCAGATCTGAATAAGGCAGAATAAACCATATCCAACAGGATAAGGCTTGATGTACTACTCATTAACAGAACAGTCTACTTTGGCCGCTTTAGGCTTCCTTCGCCCCGTGAACAGACTTGAACAAGGCTGGAGATAGCTCTGTGCTGTGACATTACATACTGTACTGTCACTTATAGTATTTCTAAGCTCCTATAGACTTTTTAATCCCTACACGCACATTTCAGCCTGCTGCGTAGTTGCAGGCTCTGTTATGCAACGATTGATGATCAGATCAGCGCTTTTAGATTCTATCACTTCCTGTGTTCATATATTTGAATTTGCTGGGCATAAACTGTGTGCAAAACTTCCAAGAAATAAAGTATGCAAGAGGAAGACTTGCTCGGCTCCAGCTGCACTTTCAGGTCTAAGCCTCAAATTCTCTTCTTGCTCGTCTGCTGGTGTAACTGTACAACACTATGCACCAAAGTAATGACTTTGTTCACATGATAAAGTCACTGATTTTTTTAGTTTCTGGACGAACATTGAGAGAAAGCAGTCACTGATTGACATTAAGAATTAAGCAAAAATTGTTATTACGGTTCTCATAGATGGCCCTTCTCAATCCCTGCATCTCTTCTGCTCTCTCAGAGTCAGAGTCTCTCCTCCAACAGTTCCTCTTGGGGTTGTGCAACTGTTCAGCATTAGTGCAGCAGGCATGTAAAAGATGGACTTGTACAACAGCTACATCTGTATGTGTACTAATTTTCCTCCAGTGATTCTCTACGGAAGGCAAATCTCCCTCCTGTATAGTGCTACATCTCTTTCTGTATTCCTCTTCCCTCGTGAGACAATGAAGGCACTGAGGCAAATCTGTTTCCACAGCCTGCGAATAAGAGACAGCCAGCATTGTTTTGCACGAGTGTGCGCGCACACAAATGCGCGTGACAGATAAAGAAATGTGTTTGTGTGCGGACTCACAAGTATTTGCGTATCCATGAGCAAATGTGTGTGAGATGCCTGCGTCATGCGTTCGCCATGTGAGTCACTTGCTCTTGTGTAGGGCTTTAAGTAGTGAGTAAGAGCCCTCTACACCCTCGTCTGTCTCCGCTCTCACTCTCTGGGGCCCCAAACACACAACCAGGGCTCTGCTGCTTCCTCCTCTGCCAGTACTTCATCTCTGCTCATCGCCCAACAGGTTGCTCTGTCAATAATGAATGCTCACAAAGCACTGTATGTCCAGGAGTTTGAAATCTGAGATACATTCAAAGGGAGACAAACATGTGACCACAATCACCTGCCTCTCTGTTATTTCAGAAAAGCAATAAAACAAACATGAACATTTCTCTCCTCTCCTTCATTCATCACTCAACATGATGAGACGACCGAGGCTGTATTTGAATAATAATAGCTCTGTCCAGAACCGTCTTCTTTGGTGGCCTGCTGGGATAATTGCAGGTGAGCCACGGAGGAGATAGAGAACAGCAGTGCAGAGAGAGATAAGCAAACACAAAGTGACGTCTGCGGTTGATGACTAACGCTGTAGTGACTCCAGTACCCTCTGTCTGTCTCCAGGACTGCTGGAATAAAGGTTGCTGTGAAGGCTCAGCTGGCTAGCGCTAATTATTCTCTGTGATCCATAAAACATGGACAAATATTATTTATCCAAACAGGATATCACTGCTCATAGTGTGCACATTCCATATTTATATTATTTTGGTAATGTGTCATTGATGTAAACAGATTTAGAGCCCGTATTCTTTTGCTTTGTCACTTCTGAGCTGTCAGTGTCATGTGAGTTCATTTAGGGTGCTTTTACATGTCAAAACAAAACAAAAAAAAACAGAGAAAACATTTTTAGGGTTGCGGTGTGCAGCTGTTTTTGGACTTATTCCACCATCTAGTGGTAGTGCATATGCTGTTACATATTGGGGCCACACACTTCTGTGGATGCATCCTGATAATTGAGATCACAAGACGCTAGTAAAAACACATTTGTCTTTATGAACATCAATGCATATGAGCAAAAACTTGATTTGCAACGATGAATGTGATTAACTTTATTTTCAGAAACACAACATAAAATATAGTGAATGCACAAACAAAATCAATAAAATAAAAAAGAATGGCAGTTTTGGGTGAAATTATATTGGCACAAAATAAAGAAAACACATACATGAAGTGCTCATTTAGACAGAGGTAGAGATACAACAGAAAGAGGAATTAGAAATCAGCACACTGAAGGCCATTCAAAGTTCACTGTCGAAATTTACAAAAACAACTTAACACTAAGAGATTAAAAACAGCTGTGGAATAATATTATTTAATTAAATAGTACCATTATTCGAGATTATATCTGTAGCACCTTGTTCATTGCGAGGTCACTGCCATGCTACAAGTTTCTTGTTCTTGTACATCACTTGTTCTCCTAGCAGATGTAGAAATATAATTCTTCCTCGTCAACGTTTCCATACAAACTGTACCTACAGTACTCCACGATGCGATGCAAAATGAGATCCATGAGGGCGGGGATATATGAGGACTTTTCATTCTGGAATGTTTTTTATTTATTTAATGCACTTAACCCTCTCTTGAAAAGCAGCACCACCTACAACCTCATTCATCCTCCTCATCCTATGCGGCCCCATCGTCATCCTCCTCTTGTTCTGGCAGGCTGCCGGGACAGGGCTCCATGGTAACAGCGACGCCCATGCCGCTGCGTCCAACAGGCATGTCGGTGACGCACGTCCATTCATTTCTTTCTGGAGAGTAACACTCAATGCTGGACAGGAAGCCGTGCTGGTTAAAACCTCCTGGATGGACACACACAACATGTTTAATGAAGCTGTTAATAAACCAATTAGGGAACTTTTGAATGATTAAATTAAATTATCCTGTCTTAATTTTTTTTCCATTTATAAATTGCTTAGAAAAAATGATTTTTTAAAAAGGCAAATTTTACGTTTAGGTTTTCAATTGATTTTATTTGGTAAAGTGGTTTGTTATTTCTTTCCGATCTAACATTTAATTTGCCTGTTGTTTACTCTTAACATTTGAACCATACTTCACTTTATTTAACACAGAGTCATTGGGCCACATTAGATATAAAACAGTACAGCCCACACTGTTGTATCAGAGGATCTCACTTATTTAATTACTTAATGAGCCTGTATTATTATTACTTAATACAGATAAAGGCTTTTCTAGTATAGACTGATTATCAAATGAAACTTCTTTAAACTGCTAAAAAACAAAGTGTTTGTGGTAGTGATGGCACACTCAGCCTATGTGATCGTCATTTTATTTACACTCATAAGAGCAACGGGTTTGCTCAGCGCATGAGAAGGTACAGCGGGCTTAGATCCATGAAACTGCTCATGTACTAATTAGTGATGGCACACATAACAGGCTCGACTTCAGACAATCAACAGTGATCAATAGAAGCATCATTAAAAACTATATACAAAACACCCTGGAGCGACGCACACAAAAGAAACAATTAGAAAAAAAGATAAAACTGTTAAATAAAAATATAGGAATATAATAAAATAAAATAATATGAATGAAATAAAATCTAATGACGAAAAAAAGAACAGTAACACAAAAAATATAAATATATTACAAAATACATTAAAAACAAGAACACCTGATGAGGCTGATGAAGCGAAACACGTTGCTCTTATTAGTGCAAATAAAAGATAATTGATCATATATTTTTGTGAGTGTGCAAATCACGATCACAATGACTTCATGTCCATCCTGCAGTTGCAAGCACCTCTAGCTCTGCAGTACAAGCTGTGTGCAAAGCTTTTTCCTGCTCTTTTTCATTTAAATCATATTTGAACTTTCAATCTCTTATATTTTGATTAGTGATGTAACTGACCGAGGACAAAGATGCATCCCTGGTGGACCGCGACTCCGTGTGCACTGCGACAGTACTGCATGGAGGCCCTGGGCTCCCATAGGTTCCTGGCTATATTGTAGCGTTCCACAGAACACAGCTGGCTCCGCCCATCATACCCTCCTATTGCGTACAGGTAAGAGTTCACACACACCAATCCTGCAAAGATAGCCAGAGAGGGAAACTTATTCACTTTCTTGCTGAGAGTTCGATGACAAGATCAATACCACTCTGCACGTTAAATATGTAGCTGGAAGCAGCAGTCAGTTAGCTTAGCATAAAAACTGAAACAGCTCTGTTTGAAGATAACATAAATATGCCTACCAGCACATCTAAAGCTCACTAATTAATAAGCAATATCTCTCTTTTTTAATCCATACAAAATGTAAAAACATCAACTTACAGGGGGACTATTTCTTGGCCGGGCGCAGTGGAGAATCCAGGAATAACGTGTTAATCAGTGAGCTTTACAGGTGCAGATAGGTCGGATTTTGTTGCCTTTGGACAGCGCAAGGGTAGGTGTTTCCCACTGTTTCCAGTCTTTATGTTGAGCTAAGATACCTAGCTACTGGCTGTAGCCTTACACTGAACGTAGAGAAATTAGCGTGGTATTGGACTTCTCATCAAACTCTCGGCAAGAAAGTAAATAAGCGTATTTCCCAAAATATTGAACAATTGTTTCAAAGTCAGAACAAACACACACCAAGATATTGAGTGAGACTACTGGTAAACACAGACATAAAAAAAACACATACAACACAACTGAAAACCATTAATTTGACTTAACTAAATAAAACATCAAAATGTACACACGCTTACCCAGTCCACTACGTATAGTGTTCATGGGTGCCAGCTGGTGCCAGGTGTTAGTGTCAGGCTGGTATTTCTCAGAAGTGTTCCAGCGATTCTGCCCATCATATCCCCCCACCACATACAGAACCCCCCCACACGCCGCCACTCCAGCACCCAGACGAGCCACCGACATCGGGCAAACAAAGGACCAGCGATTAGACTCTGGATCCCACCTGCAAACCAAACAGCAGTTGTGCAGTGCATGAAGTCAATGTAGTGGTAATCTGTTGACAGTTCCTAATGACGTTACATGTTAGTCAATTAATATAATCAAATTAGTGTATCAGTGCTGCAAAACTTTAAATAATTCAGAGGGCTGTGGCTGTGTGCAGCAACCTTCTCAATCTACATGAGCCAATCAACTTTAAGTGGATTAGGTTAAGCTGGCAACCATGTTTGGCAACTATTGACAAGCTTTATTTGAAGCCAAAGAGGTTGTAACACCACTGAGAGCCACAAAATGTTGAACTATTCCTTTAATACTGGAAACTTTGTGAAAGCAAACAATGCAAGGTATAACAACAACAGAGTACTGAATCACAATGAGGCAGGTTGGACTGCCTGTTCACAGACTCCGGTTAATGATTAAAAGGTTGTTGGCTCATTTCTCGGCACTGGATGCATTCCAGCTGTAAACTGCTGATAGGAGAGTGACTGATATTAGATCAGCTGCCCCCAAACATTGGTGAAGTGCCCTTGACAAAAGAATTGAATGAAAGTCACTTCTTGGGTCACTGTGCCGACACTGACCCTGTGCTCTGAACCCTGACATTACTACATGCAGCAAGGCAAATTTCAATGATAAATACTAATACATAATCTCAGTTTTAACATTGAACAGGGAGGTATAACTCCCTGTTGAATCTCTTACATGTTGCTTGGATTCATTTGGGAAGCATCCTCAGGAGCAGAGCCTTTTCTGCCAACCATTGTTACCATAAATGCTCTAATCGCCTTTGATGTGTTTCACATTGAATTTTCATTTCAGTAGTTTTATCAGCTTTCATTATATTTAGCAGCTTCTCATGAAAAGACTTCCAAGTGGCGTCTGATGAGTTCTAATAATTCTCTTGTGACTAGCATCTTTAAGAAGTCTATACCCTTCAATATAAAAAGGGATTGCGGTTACATTTGAAGCACAGTTCTTTTGATGTGAAAAAAGCTAATAGTCATTTGGCTTGACTTGCATTTTTTTGTTATTAATTGATTGAAACTGATTGCTCAGTCCCTCCCTGCTCGTCAGTGGCAGCAACAAGGTGTAAAGGCATTCCCGACCAGAGCGACATTCCTGGGAAGTGTGTCTCAACATGTTTTGAAAGAGCCCATGTTGTTGTCTAATTAGGCGAAGAGGAATACCTGCGAACTTCTTGACTGCTCTTTAGGCTGAATGGCAGCTATTCATTTAATCTCTCTCATGCCATTATCCATACTTACACCGAGGTAAATGCATGTAATTTAAGAATGTGTGTATAGGGGAGGAAATCCGTGCTCATTACATTCATCCTAGTAAATAGGATGTCATTAAAATCAAATTACTTCTTGAGTGCCTAGTTAAATAAATAAATCTCACACACTGAATGAACACCTTAAAAATGTCTCACCTCTCCACTGTGTTGTGATGTGTGGAGCCCTGGGAACCTCCAACGGCATAGATGCAGCCGTCCACCACACCCACCCCGACCCTGTTCCTGGGTATGTTGAGGGAGGCTCGCTGGCTCCACTGGTTGGTCATCGGGTTGTAGCAGCACAGGGCGCTGGACTCTGTGTTGTCTTGAAGAGACAGGTTCCTGCCTCCAACCTGGATTCACAAAAAGAGGGATTAATACAGTGATTATGTTGATCCCTTAAACTTCTCAAAACAAACATTAGTCCATTCAGGACTGACAGGTAGAAAAAAAAAAAAACTAAAACTAAACCAGTGTTTGAATTTAGTGTATTTCCCAGTTTTGTATGTCTCATGTCATATTGTATCATACATATAATTGTGTTGTAATGCATCATTTCCCATCTTTGAGTGTCATTCAGAAATTAAAACTCTCTGCAATGTTTTTATAATGACTAATTTCATAGGTGGTATGACATAACTGATGCAACCTACAGTGTAGAGCAGTCCAAACAGCGCACAGGCTCCCAGACCACTGCACGGAGTCCCCATGTCAGCCAGCTTTAGCCAGACATTGCTGCTGGGATCGTACGCCTCCATGGTGGCCAGTGAATGCTGCTGGTATCTGAACAGAGACAAGGAAATGGTGAGTTGGGAGTTCACTCTAAATGTTCTCTTGATTTTAGATGCATTGTTTACATATAAGTACACATTAGGGAGAGACCCACAAGAAACAGCCAATGACTTCATATGCTTACATGCATGCATGGCGGAGTTTGAAATTTAGTGGCACAAATTGAAAATGAAAAGTACTCTCCCCCCATGTCAGTCAAAAATACATGGCATACGCTGTTTGTATCTGTAATACCAAATTACTTCAGTTAATAATAAATAATATATATATATATATATATATATATATATATATGAACAAACAAACAAAAAAAACAGAATAACATGACCATGAAATAACTCAAAACATCTTAATGATAGTTTTAAGCTCACCACTTTGGTTAAAAATACACCTGTGCTTTATGACAGAGGAAAATAGGTACAGTATCAGTATGCTGATATAAATAACAGGCTTACAAAATAGGAAGGTGTATACATGAACCCAGAAAGCAGTGCACCTCTGGAAGGAAGACAAAGTGGATGACCTCCTAATAGCCACTAGGTGGCAGACTGAGACACTTTCTGGATCCATGAGGTGCTGTGCACACAAGTCGTGTATTATAAGTGGACATCATTAACATATCATAAAGTGTGAGCGATGAAGTCACTAGCACCAAGTGTTGTCTCTTAATCAATAATCTGATGAGCAATATCAACAATAACTGTGCAACGCATTGCAGAACAAAGCAACTATATGAGATAACTACCCGCCGGCCACATAGATGAGTTGAGTTCCACGGTTAGGTGCAGGAGGCAGCTTCCTCAGTGTCATATCCTGGAAGATTTTAGACAGGAAGTCCTTACAGGAATTGGCCTGGAGTTAAAAGAAATGGCAGAACATTAAAACCTGTAAAGTTAGAGTAGGTAACTGAGTAAGTAATGACATGACATGAAAATATTAGGTTAGGTTTTACTGAAATAAATACCAATAGAGAACATTAGTTCATCTTTGTGGGCACGAATCTCATCTGTCCATTCATTTCCATAACAACAAAACATAAAGCAAGGCTGTAGTTTACCTTGCTGAGGATGGGGCAGGACAGGAGCTGGTTCTTTAAGAACTTGGGAGGCAGGGCGTAGATATGAACCGCATTCAGGAGGGCATGTAGGTACTGGGCCCTACCCTCCATATCCCAGCGGACCCAGTCTGTACAGGCCTTATACACCTGACATGAATTTATTTAGACATATTAATATGTGAACTTGGACTAATAGCATTTGTGCAGATGTTTAACCTTTTTAGCATGAGATGACTGTTGTGTCACACATATGATAATAAACAAAACAAAAAAAACATTCAAGACTCTGACTTTACAGACCAAGATTGCAATTTGAATGTCAATTACTAAAACAGTGTCTCTAATTAATGGTTTAGCTGTTGTTCGCACCAACAGGCATGTGCAATTAAAACATCTTACAATATACAGTACTATTTTTATACTTTGACTCAAATCATGCTTGCAGTTTACTAATGCAATGCAACAACCAACAGAAATGGATAAAAGCATTTCAGAAGAGGCAGAACATATAATGATTACAATATGTTCCTTACATGCCTGTCAGTCAAATTTTAATTAGTTATTTTAATGCCACACACCTCAGACTCACAGAGGACCTTGAGACTGTCCTGGCTGATGAGCTCTAGCAGCTGGCAGTGAGAGAGGCTGAAGAACTCATCTTCTTTAGTCACCTAGGAAAGAGGGATGGAACGGTACACAAAGACATATTGACTACTGAATATGTACATTTTACCTTTTTCAGATATAATTTTCTTATGTGGATATCTTTTCAAGTTAAAGTATTATCCAGTGATTAATTAAGTAATAAATAATAAAGTTGGTAGGTGGGTGTTAGAGCCAGAAATTAAAGATAAGACCTAGACACACAGCATTCACATGCTTATGAAGGTAGTAGCCATCATTTCCAGAAAAGCTACAGGGAAAGAGAGAACGTGAAATGTGCTGACAACAAGTAAGCATAACGTACTGCTACTGTGGTGCAACCAAGTTTGTCCTTGAGACAGATCAGTGAACCTTGGTTTCAGGTAACCATTAAACACCACAGCCGTGCTGTTCCCACAGTTATCATAACACATGAGCACTGCAAAGTACTAACCAATGAGAAGAGCTGCAAAGGTTGAGGCTAATTAGCGATGCATAAATAACGTATATAAGCTGTAATATTCTGTAGCTTCTTTGGTGACTTACTGCCTGCTACATGCAGCCTGTGTGACGTCAATCAACACCTGTAAGATCTAAAGACAGAATGAAAAGTGCTACAGCTTTGCTGCTGATCCTTTGCTTGTCAGGGGCTTTGGTTCAGGCAGAGACGGCCTCACAGCCTGACATCAGTGCTGAGCTGGGGGCACTGAGAGCCACGGTGGAGGAGCTGAGGTTGATGGAGAGCAGACTGGCAGCAAGCGAAAGCAAAGTACAAGCTCAGGAGAACTCTGTTAAGGATCTAAGAGCAGAGCTGGATGTGACCAAGACGGAATTACCTAAGTACAAAGAGCAGTTAGAGGAGATGGGAAAAAAGCTAGCAGGTAACAATGGGAAATGATATGAAATTGAAAACAAACATTATCACTGATCTGGTGGAGTAAAAGATGGGTTTCTAGGAAATGATCTATGGCTATTTTACCCTTGAATAAATGTACATTTTATTCTTAAGGGGTTATGAAGTTGCAGTTGATTCTCTTTTACTATCACCTGGAGTGAGCCAACTTGAAGAGATGATAAACAAAATGAAATTGTGCAGCAGAACCTTTGTGGTACAGAGTTGCCACATGTACTTTTCATGCCCTATTTTCACAGATGGACCCAAAGTGGCTTTCTCTGTGGCTTTGACTGAAGCAGTGGGACCCTTCAACGTTGAAACTACACTGGTCTACCCAAAAATCATCACTAATATCGGCAATGCTTACAACACCTACACAGGTATGTGTTGTTGTGAAAGTGCGTTATTCAACGCATGCTTAAAGATGTTGCAGGAAAGAAAAAGAGATTATTCTGAGACTATGATTTTGACAAATTTCACTAAGCTCTCTGTCTGTTTCTTTGTACTACTTTGCAGGTTATTTCACAGCCCCCGTCAGTGGTGTCTACTTCTTCAGGTTTAATGCCATGGACAACCGGAAAAACAACCACATGGGTGCAGCATTGTACAAGAACAACCAAAGAGTTCTTCTAAACTATGCCTGGAATCACTGGGAGGACCATGAGCATGTTTCCAACGCAGTAGTCCTGGAGCTCTCTCAGGGCGATGTAGTGTACATGCGTCTTCCTACGTGGTACAGAGTCAGTGATTTTGTTGAACATCACTTCAACATTTTCAGTGGTTTCCTTCTCTTTTCCATGTGAGAATAACATGGCAGGAGTATGTTAGAGGCTGCGTGTGTCACATGTTTGCATAACATAAAGTCAAGCACTAATGACAATAAAATAGACATTCATAAAAAAATTTGCCCTGACTTTAATGTATTTCAATGGACATCTTGTGTGCTTGTACTCTCTGTATTTGCACCTCACCTCATTGAAGTGCGTATTGATATACTCTCGACTCCGCTGGTGCAGCTCTGTGCAGCCGATATCCTCAGCAAAGCGGGAGATGCCGATGACATTAGCAGGCTCCAGGTGCTTAGTGAGGAAATCACAACATGCCTTGGCCACGTCCTCCATCTGATACCTTGTTGAAAAAAACAGAAAAAGGAGGAAAAATGTGTTACTTCCTGTATATTCTCCAATTCAAATGCTATTTTAACACATTTGACTGGTAAATCCTGAAAGATAAAAGGGGTCTGAATAACAAAGTCAAGTCTGTGTCTGTATTCACATTTCAGCAGTTTTCAGTGGATTATCTTTTCTACACAATGTGCTGCTGTTTAAATACTGAACGTTTACCTCATAGCAGCCAAAAGAACGTGCAACACACACTTCTCTCCCACTGTGATGTGGGAGGTGTAGGCAAAGTCAATAAGTCTTCCCACCACCTGGGGGCAGACATCACGCAGGGTGACCTCAGAGGCGCGACACTCTTTGAAGCTGCTGGTGAACATGGCTCTGAAGTAGGGGCTGCAAGAGGCCAGTACTACCTTGTGGACCTGGATAAAAAAAGATTATGTGATAGTACAGAAACACTGCATTCACTATACTTGGACAATGACTGGATGATAAACAGTCCTCTTCTATGGAGGCCGTAAAATGACAAAATGTAGTATAAGGTTATCAGAAGTCAAAAATATAACTGAATACATCATAAATAAAATATAATAAAATTAAATAATTATGTAAAAATGGAGTGTAAAAATAAAAGCTTTAGACTTTAACCTCCAATAAGTTGGTAAAAAAGCAGTTTTTCCTTAAGTTGATAAAATAAATTAAAACTGAATTTATTTTACTCTTCTAATTATCTTTCACTAGTTCATTTTATTTTTCAACTCCTTCATTTGGCACAATTATAGTCATTTATCTATTCATTTCACACTGCCTGGCTCTGTTAGAGTGAAACATAAATTACAGAAGTAAAAGTGTAATTTAATTTAAACATACTTAAATTACATTAAATTTAATATAAATTAAATTTCAATTGAACATCATTAAATAAAGTGGGAGCTATCAGTACAGTGGGCAGATATTTCGCCTCACTTCTCCCCACGTAAAATTTTCCATTTTTCCCACCACATTATATATGATAAGATGAAAAAGAGATGGGCGTGCCCTTCATAAAACTACACCAGCCAATGCACAAAAAGTTAATCATCCATCTTCTGTACTGTGTATTGCTGTAACATCTCTGCAAACTCTAACTTGGGCTGCAACTAAAAACTATTTTCATTATTGATTACTAATCGGCCTTATTTCCTAATTTCTTGCACCTACATACATTTCGTTCGTTACGTACTGTGCTTTTTAAAACGTTTTTTAAAAATTGTAAAGAATTATGCTGCATGTTGCAGGCCGTAATCTAAAGAGTTACCACAATACTATTATTGATGTATTCAGTTGTATTTTTGACTTGTCTGATAACATTTAGCATTTAGTCAGATTCAGGGCTCCATACTCTGCTAGTAACTTACTTTGTAAGTTTATAAATTCAGATTTTTTTCCAGAAACTGTGAAACAATCATCCCACAAAAGGGCACAAACTGTTTAATTTAGAGGGTGTCTCACCTTGAAGTCCACCGTCCTGTCCTTGTATGCGACATGTAGCACCAGGTCACACAACATCTCCTGCCGTCTGAATTCCTCCATGACCTTGAGGGATCTGGAAGCGTGGTTCTCGACCCTGTAGTCAAGATACCCGGACCCATGCATCGAGGGAACTACGATAGCCGAGAAATCAGAGTCACGCGTGGGACGTTTCTTCCTCTTAGGGCAATGCATTCTTGGGAGAGAGGAAGAGGAGTACTCCATTTTTTTTTTTTTTGAGTAATTACCTGTTCAGTCTTACAGTCTTCTACAGTTCAAAGTTTTTAGTTCTTATCCCATTGGAATCAAACTTTCAACAGAGAAAATTTATTTGGTCTTTAATCCATCAGTGTAAAGGCTCCAGTGAGCAGATGTCCTTAGTTCCTCCATTTTGCCTCAAATTTAACACAAAAATCTATTCAGTAAGTAGACATTTCCCAAGAAATTAGGGATGTGAACAGTGTAATGTTACTATCCATTGTACCATGGCTGATCCCATCCACAGCCAGCAGGCAGAACAAGCAATCTGGAGAAAAAGTCAGTTGCTACACGAAATACGTTCAGTTCATATGTTTCTCTGCAAAAATACGGTGGGTAAACAAACTTGTGGACTGCTCTCTCATCCACAGATCCAGGCTCCAACATGATTAATAGTCTTTGAATCAGATTCAGACAGTTCCCAAAGCACAAGTCAAGCCATGATCATTAAATTGCTGTTGGTTCAGATTTTACAGATTTCAGGGTTTTGAAAGTAATCCATTCTGACATTTCAGAGAGTCCGCTGCAATTCAGTGTTCCACAGGAGAAGGGGAAGTGGTTGGCAAATGTGTGTAACTGCACAATCAGATGTATCGTTGCATGGATTTCTTTGACCCCGTCCGTTGTGATGCTTATCCTGCAAAAAAAAAAAAAGACAAAACAGATTAAGTTAAGAAAGATGAGAGACTTTTAGGGGTTTGAAAAGATAACGGAATCATGTGAATGTTGTTTTTCCCTTGAGTGTGTATGTGAGGGTGTGTGAGTGTTGCACACTCAAGGTTTCACTTCCTTGCAGCTGAAATAGAGAAGATGTTATGTTGAACTGCTTCATGCTACTGCTTTCGCCCCAGAAAATGAGCCAAACTAATAACCCAAATGGTCTCTGTGTTTTTAGTTTGGTTTATTAGGGAAAAGATTCTCTTTTTAGAAGTAAAATATTCTCATATTCAATCTTCAAATGGGTAATCTGGAATTAATGCTCTACAATTTTTAAGTTTATTTTATGATTTATTTTAGTGTGGGGCCTCAACATGGAAACTAAATAAGATATAGAAAGGCTTTCCCTCATAGGCTGACACTTAAAGCTCATTTGACATACTGTATGTTTATAGCATTTATTCTGATATACCAGAAACATTTTATCAATTAGATCACAGTAGAGCTGCAACAATTAGTCAGCTAATCAGTTAGCTGATCAAAAGAAAATTAATCTGCAACTATATTGATAATTGATCTACCATTTCAGTCATCTTTAAGCAAAAATGCCAAACATTTGAAGGTACCAAGTTCTCAAATGTGAGAATTCTATTTTTCCTTGTCTTACATTATAATAAATATAATAATTTGGGGGTTTGGGGTTGTTTGATGGACAAAACAAGATATTTGATGATGTTACCTTGTGCTCTAGGACAATGTGATGGCCAATTTTCATTGTTTTAGAGTTTCCTTCTTCAGAAAGCTCAGCCAAACAGGAGACTATTAACAGCCACACTCAAGGCGCGTGAGTCACAGAGACTCTGCAGACAGCAGCCGGCTGATAAACACAACATGGAACACACATTCACACAATCATAATTTAAGCCACACAAGGTATGAATGAATTCCTGCCAGACACCAGAAGCTGTCTGGTTGGTCAGACACCCTGACCAACCACTCCACGGTTTCCTTAAATTACATTCACTTCTATGTTCCTACTTATTTTCTGAGCAAGTAGTAAAACCACTCCCTAACGTCAGAGCAGGCCTGGTGTCATCCTCCAGCTCATCTCTGTACAGAACCTGTTTGTCTGTCTTAACTTAAAAGAGCACACTAATAGCAATTATCTGCCTCTGACATAACAGGAGAACAGTGAATCGAAAGTACGCAACCAGTCTGCCAGAACACCCCTTATTTTGACATTTCAGATAAAATCTCAAGGATTTTAATTCTACATGCATTGTTGATAACCCTAAAATGAGAAGATGTAAGTAAAGAAAAGGTATAAGTGAATTCGACAGTTTCTTTGAAAGATCTTTATCATTCCACTGTAAGCACTGTAACTAAGTTTAGCGTAATTATTGTATATGAGTATAAATGGTGCACCTGTCTCTAATAAAGCACTAATTAAGAGTCTCATTGGATTCTTGTCAATTAATAAGCTCCTCAGTACAAGTGGAACACTCTCAGCAGTTAGCATGCAGGCAAATGTCAGCTAATGCCTAGAGCCTGATTGAGGCTGGATTAGTATCGATGCATTTTACATTTTAGCATAAGAAAAAAAAAAAAATCAGATAATCACTACATCAGCTGATCTTTGTTTTTTGAAAGAATAGTTTGACTTTATGGGAAATACGCTTATTGGCTTACTTGCCAAGAGTTAGATGGAAGATTAATACTGATCTCATGTCTGCCCATTAAAGTCACAGCCAGGAAACGTAAGCTTAGCTTAGCACAAAGACTAGAAGTGGGGGGAAACAGCTACAGCTGTAATTATGCTCCTCCAGAGCTTGGAGCAGTGACTTTAAATTTAGACCGAGCCAGCTATCTGTTTCCCCCTGTTTCCAGTCTTAATGCTAAGCTAATAAGTATTTTTCCCAAAATGCTGAACTATTCCTTTAACATAAACACATAATATCAACGTTTTTGATATGGATCCCTAATATTGGTTGTCGAAAAACGGTTGAGTATCATATGAAGTGAGCAACACATTTTATGGTTGAAAAATAAACTTGTCAGTGCCCTGTAACGGCAACATTACACAAACATACTGGATCTTTGGCATTTCTATACTGCTATTTTTTTCAGCGACCAGATGCTCTACAAATGAAAGAAAAGGCAAGCTGTTAGCTTTCAGTTGTCACTTTGAGGGGGACTGTATCTTTAAGCACTATGCCTCACGTGATCAAAAGGCATCCAGAAATGTGGAGGTCAAAAAGTTCCAGCAGACACACTATAAAAGCATGAAGTTGCCGACATCATTTGTACATAAACCTCCCCCTCCAAAAATGAATATGTTTGTGTTACAGGTTCCTGATTAGAGTGATCAAGATCAGCAAATATCATCATCTCAATTATCTTACACCCATTTCTTATTCAAACTTTCTAAGTTTGGAATTGACCTTGCAATTGCAATGCTTGAAAATCACCTACAAATTCTAATTCAAAAACTATAGGGGGTTTAAACACTTGTATTATGTCTCTTCACACAACACAGTAAACCCAGGGCAACTGCATATGCAAGAAAAGCATGAAATCTCTGCATTCCAGACTGTCACTCGCTGCTATAGCTTGAAGCAGAACAAATCAGCTCGAGTTGGAGAGAGAGAACCAACTTCTGCTATGCTGCCTGTTATCAGTGCATTTATCTGTGTAGAAACCCTGATCCTTCCAGTGACAAAACTACTGCAGCCCCTTTGAGAACCGCAGGAATACTTACAGCACCTGGCAGTTTGGTGTTAATTTCAGCTTTGCAGAGTTACACAATCAAATCTGTTCTGTTCTCGAGCTCCCTCACCTCTCACACTACAGTCAGACAGCACTCTTTTTTTTTTGCTGGTCATATGACCAAAAGTGTGAGGGCAACATACAGTGAGCAAAGGAGAAAAACAACAAAGTGGGAGAGGAGAAAAAAATACCCTAGATTTAGCTGAAGGAAACTATAGAAGGGAGAGATCAGTTCAAGGAGGGAGTGAGAGAAGGGAAGAGAGAGTCATTAATACAGTAGAGCTACTCAGTTTTCCATAAAGGGCCATTGTGCTTAGATATATCAGCCTGTCCTACTCTCCTGATCAGGCTTTAAGAGGGTGAACAGTGAATTACTGTGTAAACACAGTGTGCAGAACTTGGCTACTACATAAAGCATTGCTCAAGCCTGCAGAAACACTGTGAGAACACTGCAACACCAGTTCTGTCCAGTTTATTGATTCCAACAAGGTTTCGAAATGACTGTTTGACCAAGGTCCTGACCGTTAACACCACAGGTGGTAGTACTGTTTGGTTTTCTCAGATATATTTCTCAAATGGCTGTTTGGAAGTGAGAAGAAGGCCATGCAGATGAGATTACTGGGGCTTCATTGATAAAAATGTGTTTGGACTCTTGGTCTTTGATTCAGTTGCTGAATGATTTCAAAAGGCAGACCTGTTGCATTCATTCAGAGGGAGAGTTAACCATTTACAGACAGTTTCTGTTGGCAAATGGCAGCCCAGCACAGCAGTGCGGTAACACATCAGCCTGCGCAGTCAGCTTTGACCTTAACATACAACATACTATAGGACTTTGTAGGAGTGAAGATGCCCTCGCTTAACCTTTGTAAGAATGTTGTCTAAAACTGCTGAGCTGTAGTGACTACACCTCTTTTGTTTTGCAATATTTTGTAACAGCAATGACACAAGCTCTTTTGCCATGTCATCTTCCAGCTGACAGCTTATCGGGGTCAAAGGTTGCTGATGACAAATCTTTTTTACTTTAAGAAAAGACATCGGAGAAGCACTGTATTACTGTAAGGATCACAACAGTGCACAACTCCACCACAGGAGCCAAACTGACAGATCCCCATATTCTAGGAATATTAAATGATATAGCTGTTGATATTTAGGGAATTAAAGAGTTAAAAAAGCTTCCTCTGAAGACACTTGATGGTCAGAAACTTCAGCCACGTGCTGCACATGAACTACTCTAACTTAAAATAACACTTGAGAATGAAGAATTACAATCCCCCAGTTCTGCTTCCTGACCACAAACACTAAATATACAGAGCGCGCGATTTATCACTAAACAAAGATACACACATAAACAACACGCTGAACAGACATTTTGATATGTCATGACTGACACATGCAATGCAACAAAAAATAGTTCTAGTGGTCTTATAGTGCTCCACTGGGGCTTTGCAGTGTGTGCTGTATTCTAATTGATCAATCGACTAATTGTTTCAGCTTTAGTTCATTTGTACTTAATAGTTATATTGTCCTCTTCTTCGATGATGAATGTTATATTTTTCAGCAGGGATTCGTTGAGGGATTTTATTGTATCTAGAGCTTTACGTTTTAAAGACTAAACGATTAATCAGTTAATCAAGAAAATATAAAATTAATCAATATTGAACTAAACGTTAGTTTCAGCCCTAATTGCATCTTTCTAGGGTTGCAACTAAGGGATCTTTTTTATTATATATTAACTTTATTTTTTCAGTTAGTCAATTAATGGTTTGGTCTATAAAATGCCAGAAAATAGTGAAAACTGTTTCCCAAAATGCTTGTTTTGTTTCTGACACTCAAAAACCTCAATATATCTCATTTCTAATGATGTAACGAAATGAAAAGCAGCAAGTTCTCAAACTGAAGAAGCTGGAGGCAGAGATCTTTTGTGGCATTTTTGCATGAAGAATGAGGAAATTGAGATTAATCGATTATTACAATTGTCGCAGATTAATTTCCTATGATCGACTGTTTGATTAATTGAGTCATTGTTTGAGCTCTACATTCTTCATAAAATTGTTGTTTTTTTCATGGGGATGTTTCAGAAACTAATACGACTGAGAGCATTTGACACTCAGCTCTGTGACGTACAGAGGACAATGAGCAAAAGTTTCAATTCCCTTTTAGGAGTCTGCGCACTACGGAGGAAATACACTGAATGCTCGACAACAATATTATAAACTACCGGATATGTAGCGTACAGAAATACTGCTAGTATTGTGATGTGAGAAGAAGAAACATAACAACATGTCACGGGTGCTGCTGTAAGATCACACCCGACAACAATGTTGAATATTACAGTGATTTTTTCCAAAGGGCGCGTCCACTCAGCATGTGAAACTGTTGACAGTTCTGACATTGTAACAGCAGTAGATTCACTCACCTAAAAGCAACAACCTCAACGACAGCTGTTAAAATCCATATCTCATGAGAACACTGTTTCACAGAGATCACTCCGGGGAGTTTACGCACGACTTGTCCAACAGCAGGAGGTCTTCCCCGGTCGCTGCATGGCTGAAGCTTTCAGTCCAGTTGTCAGGAAGCCAGCTGATCTGTCTTATTCTACGCGTTAAAAGGCAACATGTGCGGAGCTGTGTGTGTCGCTGGTGCTCTGCGTCGCTGCGGGCAGGCGTCCAAAGGCTGTGGTGGTGGCGGGGAGGAATTTCTGCACCAACATGACTCTGCAACTCTCGAGTACACTGCAGGCACTGTGCGCAGGCATTACGCATGTACAGAGAACTACATGGCAACAAGTCAGGAGCGGCATTCCTCAAACTGAAACTGAACCTCGGCCAGGGCGGAACAGCTTCAGGTGTTATATAAGTGTTGCTGAAAAGCGCTACCGCAGACACACACACGCACACACACACACACGCACACTTTGACTGATGCTTCATGGATAAAAATAAAACATCTGCCCATTTAATTTCTGCCCCGATGAATCATCTTGGCAGGGTGATATTTTATCTTTCAACAAACAGTAAATCCTATAATAACATGTAGCACAGTTAGAGGATTATGTAAGTGACACTATATCAACTGCGTATAATGAGCATATATTTACTCAAGAACTTCTAAAGTACAAATTTGAGGTACTTGGACTTTACTAGAGTATTTGCATTTTATGCGACTTTATACTTCTCTTCTACTACATGTCAGAGGCTACATTTGACCTACAACGTCATATCCTTCCTGTCCAGTGAAAACCATGTATCTCCAAATTTGGTGATTTTGAATTATTTTGATAAATTGAAGGATTAAGTGTTCCTTTATGGGTTGAGAAAATTCTCTCACATCTTGAGCTAAATACACTGTTTAACCCCCATGGAGTTATGTGTCCTTTTATGCGCCAGGAAGTAAATAAATTATAATGCACTATTCAAAAAACAATGGATTATCTGAATAATAGAAATGCATTGCCACAAAGCTGAAAACAGAGCAGTTTTTCTCAGCTCAAGAAAAGTTGATGTTTTGGAGATACATGGTTTTCACAGGATAGCGACGTCAAGTTAAGTTCTTCATCTCCATGGTCTATTGGAAAGTCTGAACTACTACACGATCCCTCACTGTTGACTGGTCTGATTAACTGAATGAGTTTCTTTGACAGTCAATGTACAGACAGAACTGCCTTAAGAAATACATTAATTTTAAAAAGGAAAAAAAAGCTTAAGGGCTTACTTATATTATGCTCCCCTGTATCTTTTTGTCCCTAAGACACACACAGTAAACCCCTCCACTTGGAGTAACTGCCCTCTTCCCCCTCACCTGCCATCTTTTTCTGTTTGGAAATGCAGCCGGACTTCAGATGTATCTTAACATCCTGTCCATGAATATCTCAAACAACAGGAGATGTGACAAGCCGCACCCTTGGCAGGTGGCCACGTTGAACATGCTTGACTTAACTGTAAGAAAACAAACACTGAATGACTTGCAACAGCAACCAATGAACTCCCCATCGCCAGAATACAAGTTAATTATATTTGCACCATATCCTCTTCATACCCACAGACACGTTAAGCCCCTTTAACAAGTGATAATGATAGAAATTAAAGAACAAAGATAATGATTACAGTCTGGGTGATTGTTTGAGTTAGTGTCAGGTGGAGTCTGTGGGTGTTTTTTTGTACCACTGCATATTTCTAACGGCGTCAGCTAAGGTGACAGGTGTTCTTATGGTAACATTATCACCCACACTTCTCATAACACACCCAACATTTCCAGGAATACGAAAACAAAAATGACCCACAGATAGGATGCCATGGATGGGATGCACCATATCATGGTAGTGATTGCTTCACTAGAGTTTTCCACATAGTTTAATGGCTGCAGATCATTTCTTTTTCTCATTGAAAACACAACAGCTGTTAACTCAGCTTATAAACAATTGACACTACTCTCATCTACAGTAAGATGCCTTTGTCACCTATAAAACTATGGAAGGTGATTCACATCTGATGATTCAGACTTTGCAATTAAAGGTGTGGTAAGGACACGTACAGGAGTGTCTGAGCATGCATGTATGTTTCCCATAAATGTTTTAAATTTATCTTCTGTGCTTCATGGACCTGAATATTAAATAAACTAGTCTTAAGCAATACTACACTGCAAAATACTAATTACCAGTAAGAGTCCTGCATTGAAAATGTTACTTAAAAGAGTACTCCACTGATTTAGCATTGCACTCCTATACCATTTTTGGACAACTATGACAGTTTTAAAAATAAAAGATCAAAATCAAAGAAGCAAAATTTAGAGATATTGTCTTTTTTTATTTATATATATGCAGCATACTCCCCAAGACCTGTAAACAGACTTTGATGTGTAAAATCAGCAGAGTTCCCCCTTTAAGAAAAAGTATTAGTATAAGTAAATATTAACAGTATAAGTACTCAATGCAAGAAATGCATGTAGTGTTGCATTAAAGGCCCCAACAAACCTGTTTTCTCAGTCAGCTTCTTACTACGAGCGATGGGGTCGTATATGAAGACATCATTTTCTGCCAAAGTTGGACCAGTTTTGGTTATTTCACTTGAGAGATTGTGCATTTCTCACTGGCTCAAAGTGCAAAGTACATTTTTACCTCTGAACTGTAGTGGAGAAGAATAAAGTGGCATGAAATGGAACTACTCAGGCAGTGGTGGAAGAAGTACTCAGATCCTTTACTTAGGTAAAAGTAGCAATACCACAATGTAAATTTCAAGTAAAAGTCCTGCATTCAAAACCCCCCCATGAAAGTACAAAAGTATTATCAACTAAATGTATTTAACATATCAGAAGTAGTCATTATTGAGCAGAATTCAGTGCTACATTATTAAGTAACTATGTAACTATAACTATGACTGGCAAATAATTGTAGTGAAGAGAAAAGTACAATATTTCCCTCTGAAATGTAGTAAGTAAAAGTATTAAGTAGCACAAAATGGAAATACTCAAGTGAAATGCAAATACCTCAAATTGGTACTTTAGTACAGTACTTGAGTAAATGTACTTGGTTACATTTCTGCACTGGAAACTGACTGCAACATTTATCACTCAACAAAACAAAGAGACATTTTTGAGACAAAAAGCTTCCACAGTCAAGAAAATAATTGCTATATTTTTAAAGGAACAATGCAGGGATTAACAGTGGTGTTTTTTACTTTGATACCTGTTTCGAAAATGTAATGAAATACTTTTTATTCAGCTAGATTTGCTTTGGTTTTTTTTGCAGATGAACACCTGTGTTTACCTTTTGCAATGGCAAGTTCATTTACCGCTACAAGGAAGTAATAAAACAAAGTTCAACAGCACGATGACACAGCACAATGCCAGTCACGTTTGAGTTTTGTCAGAGTGATCACTCTTTTATCCTCTTTTAGATTGACCTCAGTACCCTCTCCTTTCCTCAGCTCCATCCTTTTCTGCATCTAACCTCTCCTTCATTCTTTATTCCCTTATTTCTCTCTTTACAGTAATGAGAGAGTACCATAGCTTAGATTATTCTTGGCGTCAGATTCTAATTCACTACATAAAACAACTCATGCATGTCTCACTCCAACAAAAAGACCTTGTTTGTTTGTGAACACACTTTTTAAATTAAGAGATGATGTGAAAATGCTGCTGTCAAAGCTGGTTGTGTGTGGTGGAAGAACCGCAGGATTTTATTGACCTTTGTGTTAGTGTGATAATGAGAGGGGAAAAAAGCTGACATCATGCAGTGTGGATGTGCTGCCCTCTGCTGTTTGAACACAGAAACACAAGCAAATGTGAAAAACACTAGTTAAAGGGGTATTCCGCCGATTTTACTCATGAAGTACAGTTTACTCATGACGAGGAGTAAAACACAGCCTGTGAAAACAATTGTATAATGTCTTATGTCGTGTACGTCATATTCTATAAGATCATCATATGTTTGTAACATCGCTGTCCTGTGAGAACCACGTGTCTCTAACAAGTCAAGTTTTCATGAGCTCAGAAAAACAGACCTGTTTTCAGCTTTGTGACGATTTATTTTCCAGCTAATCCAAGGGGGTTTTAAATAGTTTATTTATTTTAAGAAGTAGGAGAATTTTCTCAACCCATAAAGGAACTTCATCCTACAGTTTATCAGAACAATTCTAATTCAAAATCACCAAATTTGGAGATACATGGTTTTCACTGGACAGGAAGGGTATGAAGAATTGTAATCTGAAAATTAAGCTGTCAGACAAAGTACAAAGTACTAAAAGTTTTCCTCTGAGATGTAGAGGAGCAGACGTACAAAACTGCATACAATGGAAAAACTATAGTACAAATACTTCAAATTTGTTCTGAAGTGCAGTACTTGAGTGAATGTACTTTCATACATTCCACCACTGGAGATGTCCAAAGTTTGAAAAAATATCACAGCTTGGACTTGAGACTTAACTTTTTTTTTTTTCAGAAAACCTGTGCACTAAAGTAGTAAAGTAGATTTCAGATTCTAGCCAAGATCCCGAGGTTTACAGACAACAAACACTTCACACTGAATTGCACTGACATGTGATGCAAAAAGAAGGAACAAGAAGATACATAATATAGTGAATGCGCTGTTATCAGGAGGACTGAGTATCTTCTCAAATGTCTTGATAGTGCAGATACAATACCTGGGATACTGACCGGAAAAACATGTTTATATTCCTGTAAACATGCTTAAATTTCTTAAATATTAAATGTCTAAACATAAGCAGTCATACAAGCACTTTGCCTAAATGCAACGCAGTCTAAAATAGGTAAAATTATTATTTAAATTGGTAGAAAAAAACTGCAAATCCGACCAGACATTCAATGCCAACATTTGGTACACATTTTGGTCAGGACAAAAAAAAAAAATCAAAAAAACAAAAGAACAATTGCGGATTGGATACTCAGGCCTTTTTAACATACAATGCACAAAGATAGTTTATTCTATTGGAATAGAATATTGGAAACATTTGAGTTCAAAAGGTTACTTTATATTTTTTAGGTTGATAATCTTTAATAATAATTATTTAGCAATAGTGTGGGTATTAAAGGCATGCCTATCATCAGATTATCCACCATGCAAAGCAAATATTATACTATCTCTATATTGTTATTAAGCTACAAAGCTGTTTAGCTATGTTAATACATCTACAATAACTACAGTTAGTTATCTATAAAGTAGGTTAATATGATTGTGATAACAGATTATTGTAAACAGCATGTAAAACAGCCATCAGTTTAGTGAAAGCAACACTTACATATATCAAATAAATAAATCGATAAAATTGTCTTGCTGTGTAAATAATGTAGCTGAGTGGTGATGCTAAGGACAGCTGTTTTGAGGTTCACAGTAAATATACCTGACAGGAATAACTGATAAAGATGAAAGGTTCCTATGAATTTCCATGGAAAATGCATACGGATCACTTTGACCCAGTTATAGAAGGTATGGAAGGTAATGAAGGTAATGATACAACAACTTTATATTCTGAAAAGGAAATGAGGTAAATACAAAATGTCACTGGGAGATATGAAAAACAAGATTTTCTTTAGAAATACCTGGAATCTGACACGCTGAAATATTTACCAGACTAGCCGGGTCATTTTTGACCCACGTGTGCATCTCAGGTTTAGGAGAGGAATCAATTATATTCTTTCTCAAATGGATCTTCAATCATATCATGAAACCAAAAAGAAAAAGAAAAGAGCACACTCTGGCCTGAACTTCATTAAAAGTTTAACCTCTCTAACTTTTTATGAACATGACTGAACAGACATTTTCATTTACAGTAAGACTAAGATCTCATTTACAAGGGAGATCTGAATACATAAAAGTGTCTATAACGACATAATTTAAAATGTAACAATATAACAAGATGCAGAGAAACAATAATATGCACTAGAATACAGTAAAAATATGTAAAAATGCTCATTAAGGTCCATCAGTCCATTACATTTTTACTTTATGAGGCAAGTTTATGTAAATTATCCACTTCATTTTTGCCTAAATACAGGTGGCCATGCCTGTAATTGTGCACGATCCACAGAAGGAAGAAAAAGATGGAAGCCGTGTCACATCAACGCCATGCCATCTCTAATAAACATTCACTGCCTGTAGAGCCACTACTCAACCACCAGAACTGGAGGATTCCTCAGACAGGACCGTAATCCTCTCTTTCTCAGTTTTAAAGCGGGTTTATGCCTCAATGCGTGATGCCCATCACCAACAACACATTGGGTCCAGATGGGAGGAGGCAGAAGAAGAAGGAGAGAGAGACAGAGAGATAGAGAGAGAGCACGGTTGATGTACATCTGTCATGCATTATTGCAGCGAATGCCAGTGCTGCTATCCTGGCTTTAGAAACTATGTGAGTAGGGGGTTGACGGGTCCTCCTTAAATCACAATCTGATTCCTCTGCCTCCTCCTCCTCCTCCTCCTCCTCCTCTCCGCCGCTCCTTTTTAGTGACTATATCAGCACACAAACACACACAGGCAATCACACTTTCTCTTTCACACACACACAAAAAAACATTCTCTTTCTCATACATCGAGTGCTTTCTTTCTGTCTTCCTTACACACACACACACACACACACACACACACACACACACTATCCCCCTATGAATTCCTCAGGAAGGAGTCAGCCTTCTTCATTCCTCTGGACACAACTTTTCCTTAACAAGGTACTGATGGTCTTGACCTCCTCTTCAAACAAACCCTTCCCTCCAATCAGGGAGGATTGTGGAGCAGGGCTCAGCCGAGGCCTGTGGGTATTGCAAAGGAAACATCCTGATTCTCCTTGATTACTCCCTCTCTCTCTCTCTCTCCGTATTCCCCCTCTTTCTGCCCCCGCTCTCTCCAAATATCTCTGTCTCAGTGGCTTCTGGCTCTCCTGTTGTCTCTAACCCAATCTCGAACTTTTCTTTCCTGTCTCTGTCTGTCTACTCACTGTATTTTCTTTCTCGTCTCGTCTGCATCCATCACTCTGATTATTCCCTGGTTTGCTATTTAGAATTTTCCAGTCTCTTGATGATGAGCTGTTTATCCACTTTGTTAGTAGAATTGACCAAATTCAACAAATCCTTGAATCAGGACTTTAAAGAGACTGTTAGGATCCAGTATTGTACTGTATGTGTGTTAATTGTGTAAAGTAAAGACACACACATATGTAATTAAAATAATTACTCTTTACAACCCCACATGACTATTAAGATAAGTTAAAATGAGAACCGTCATAAGTTTCACTAAATGTTGTCAGGATTGACATTTTCAAGTGGAAATTTGTTTTACATTTTTTGGCTGTATTTTCTTTTTCACTCTTAAATCTTGTTCTCTAAAAAGAAACACCTGAGGAAAAAGGAATGCTAAAAACAAAGTGTTTCAAATAATTAATATTTTTATTTCCTGTTATTAGCCAATACATGTTATTCCAAAAACTGTATGTGCTTCAAATACGTCTTTCTCATAGAAGAAATTCTTGCACAGCCTTTGCCAATTAGATTTTAGATATTTCTTATGTGTGTGAGACATTTTGTTTAAATGCTTATTATTCTACAGATTACATTAGACAACATATATTATAGGGAACACATTCATCATTATAGCATCAGTAATATTGATAAAGAGGCACAATTTTAAATATTATTCAAGTGAAGAAAAACATCCTAAAACATTGTAGTTGCTCAGAAGAAGTTCGTCTATAAGACCAAGAGAGGTGTGTGGCATGTTTTTTAAATGTGGTATCAAATTCCTTAGACTTTGGTCCAGTTTTACCTCAACAATCCCAACTTTACTGAATATGACTTCCTTCTTAATCCAAAATATAGTTGCTACATGGCTATTAAAAAAAAGTGACATGACAGTGGATCAAACGGTTAACACTGTAAAGATTGTAACATCTATAGAAGAATCTGATCCGTAACCTTTGCAGTCGATTCTTTGGAGCTGTTGCTTTTCTCTTCTATGGGGTTTCTTAATTTTCTTTTTAAAATAAATATTGCGAATTAAGTTAATTAACACTCACATTGATGCATGTTGTCAAAGGGCCAGAATGATACCTGTGAGCCATAATTTTAAAAACAGCATCCTCGAGCAGATTTTTACTTTGTTAACGTTAGATAACGACTATAGACTCTAGTCATTAGCATACAGCTAGCATGTTGTAGCACGTTTCCAGACATGCTAACGGCTCTGTGTGGCTGTACTTAGTCACAGCTTTGAGCTAAAATCAGAGTGCTAACATACTCACAGTAACAATGATAACATACTGGTATGATGTCCATCTTGGTTTAGCGTTTTAGCATGCTAACTTTTTCTAAAGAGCACTAAACGCAAAGTACAGCTGAGGTTAATAAGAATGTCATTTTTCAGGTATTTGGTCATAAGCCAAATTGAAATTTTGACCTGATGATGTTGCTTGATGAAAAGTCAGCGAATCACCAAAATGATTAAAATTCATCCTGTGGGGAACATGAATGCATGTACCAAATTTTCATGGCAATCCATCCAATAGCTGTGGAGACATTTCACTTAATTCCACAAATGTGAGTCTCATAGTGGTGCTTGAGGAAAAGTCAGGGGATCACCAAAGACATTAGTAATTATCATCTGGGATCCATGAATATCTGTACAAAATTTCATGGCGATCCATCCCATAGTTAAGACATTTCAGTCTGAACCTAAAGTGGTGGACCGACCGACATAACGACATTGCTATCCTCTGATCCTAAAAAGCTGCATTTGAGACGGAGTCTCATCAGCTCTCCACAGAGAACCATCCTGTCAGACATGTGCCATTGGTTTGCACCGAGCCTGTGTTCTCATGTTTTGGTCCCAGCTAAAGAGATGT
Source organism: Maccullochella peelii (assembly GCA_002120245.1). Taxonomy (NCBI): domain Eukaryota; kingdom Metazoa; phylum Chordata; class Actinopteri; order Centrarchiformes; family Percichthyidae; genus Maccullochella; species Maccullochella peelii. The sequence continues at coordinate 53,550 of LKNJ01001749.1, forward strand.
AAAGCCTATTGTCCTCACATGGCATTATTACAGGGAAGCTTTCCTCATCTAACTTCAGCACTGCTTTAACTGCTCTCTTGATCTCTCTGACTCTCACTGTCTCACTCTTTGTCACCATCTTTACTGTGTTTCACTGCCTCTCAACACTTTGTCTTCTGCTCTCTGTCTGTGGTGTTTTGGATTAAGGACTGTCTGGTTGGAAGATGTGGTATTTAAATGACACTGTGTGTGTGTTTGTGTTTGACTGTATGGCACGCATTTGTGCAAGTATGTGTTTGTCTTTGTGTGCATGTGTGAGGGGGAGTATGTGTGTGCAAACATATGAGAGATTACATGTATGTAAATGTGAAAGATGTGTGTGTGTGTGGGCATGAAAATGGAAACAACAGCAGCATAAAACACACAAGCTGAGACAGTGACACAACATTTTCACAGACTGTGACGACTATCCATCATAAATCAACTATTCTAATTATGACACTGTGAATAGGCGTCGGAACAAAATGACCGGAAAGTGACACAACAGCCACAACAGTGTCATGAAATTCTTTTCACATTTCCTGGACAGTAACTGCAGGGCACGAGCGGGAACTGCTCCTCGAACAAGAGTCCCCTCTGAGTGAGGAGAAAGGGGGACATTGTAGGCCCGGGACCCAAAGGTCACCATGGCTGTTAGGCTCATGCTCTGCCTGAGATCCTGCTGACTCACCGCTGGTCCAACCAGGACCAGGAGGGCGACCAGGACTAATTTGTGTATGTCTTGCGCCACCATTAGTCAAACATTAGTCACAGCACCCATTTAGGTGATGAACATGAAGTCAGTTTTCTGTTCTCCAGACACACTCTGGGGCCCAAATGTGGATTTCTCTATCCTGTTGTGACCTGATGTGATTGCATTTCCTCGGCCTGCTCGGTGGTCTTCTGCGTCAGAGAACTCCCACTGAGATGCTGACTGGCTGATACCAAAACTGTGCCCGACGGTAATTCTCCCTCTGTGGAAAAAAAGAGCCTCTTCCGTGGAAAAAAATTGCCCTTCTTCTTCTTCTTCTGCAGAATTCTCTCTGAAGCTTAAATGGATGCTGATTGTCTGGCGCATTATCTGATCTTTCATATTACTGAGAAATAGGTGGTTGTTTCATGTGTAATCATATCACTCTTCATCCAAGAAGTCCTGTCTATTTTCTGGATTTTTGATCAATCAATCAGTTGGCTAGAGGCAAAAAAAAAACACTTATTTACTTCTTAGTTTCTGTTTAAAAACTTTGGTTTAAAAAATGGAAGATTTTTTCCATAATTAATTTCATTTTCTTACTTACAGCACTTACATTTTGATTGCTGCATTTTGATCTTACCTGATTTAGGCTGACTTTTTTGTGGTTGTATTTTTGCATCTTGAAAACATCACAGCATATTGCATGGATGATATAATATGTACATTTGTTTAATGATAAATTCTGATATTTCCGGTGTTGTTACCTAGAACAAAACTTGATTTGCTCTATATTTGGCATGCATCTTAATCTTCAACTTTATATATTTTTTTCATATAGGATGGCAGTAGTGTTTATATCTGATTGATCTGCTGCTGTTTTTTAACTTTAAATTGGTATATTCATTTTTAATATTTTTATTTACATTTACTTAAAAAAAAAACATTTATATTGCTTAAACGTCTTTCACCGTACAGTAGATTGCTGCTGCTCAGTGTCGTCAGTATGCTCCTGTGACCTGTGTGTTTACTGTCTGCCTGTGAACCAAATTCTCTTCAGGATAATAATAAAGTTGAAGATAAAATTATATGGATGCAGGATAATGAAATAAAATTCCCATTTATGATGGGATCTTATTTATCTTTGTCCCTTTCAAAGCTTTTGAAAGTGTGATGTTTTGTAGCTTTTTAAAAGAAAAATAAACCTTTTTGTTCTAATTACCTGGTCAAATATTTGCATGCTTCCTCAAGGTGTTTCATCATCCAATTGGCTTTTTTTTTTTTACATGGAAGACATTTTGACAAGTCACAGTAGGAAAAGCACATGCATAAATAATAAAATTAGTAATGGCTGAATTCCATTTAGCTGCTTCAGTGTCAGGGTTCTGGTATTCTGGGACACTTGAATATAACGGAGCCATCGCTAATGTTATTAGTAACACCTGCGCTTTTCCTGCCATGACAAGTCAAACCGTTTGCTGTGAAAAAGGCCTGTTGACCTAACTTTGTAACTTTTGGATAATCTGTCCAGCATCTATGTGTATAAATGGAACTGTTGGGATTCTTGTTTACATATTTGATGAAGGTCACCTACACTGAAAGGTCATGTTAAATAAATATGAAATAAATCAGCAGCAAGTGAGACAGTTTGTGGGTGTTTTGAGGCTTCATGTTTTGACTCACGCTTAGTCACGGTCTGTTTAGCTATAGTGACCGGCATTTTCACAACACAATAGGACTGCGAGCACACCAAACAACATTGTGACATCATTGTTTATGCTGAGGCAACCGTGCAAAGAAAGAGTAACCAGTTTTTCTTATTTCTTTAAAATGAACATAGATCCCCTTAGAATAAACCACAGGGGCATGCTTTATGTGAAATATTACAGTAAAGGAGGTTAACTGTCTCTAAAGCCATTTTCCAATTTAAAGGTAGACTAGTCACATAGTCTTTGTTGACCTGTGTCCAAACATCGGTTTCAGAAAGATGTTTCATGTTTTAATTTAGCTCTTATTGCATTAGTCTAATGCAAGTTAGACAGTTTCACAAAAATAACGACTGACTTATTTTAAGCCTAAAAAGTTAGCCACCCTACCCCCAGGCTGAACCAAAAGCCATGTATCAATGGTAACAATCAGCGACACCTGCCGACCAGTGGCACCAATGGCCCCAAAGAGGAAAACATGGCTCATAATTTGTGGTTTGCTAACAATGTTGTGGAGTGATGAAAAGGGAAAGAGTTTTTATAGACCGCAGTAACCTGTTGGAAATATACAGCAGTGAGGACATCGTCACTCGTTTTCTTTTGTTCAAGGAAACTATCCTGAGTATGACTGACGAGTTAGCAGAAGTACTGAGCCCTGCTACATTAAGAAACCCCAGCAGCTCAGCTCTGCTACAGGTCTGCACTGCACTGAGATTAAATGCTACTGTAATTATTTGAATTGTTACACTCTTCGCTGAATTTTCCCAGTTAAATGTCCTTGTAACTGCTGAATTCTTTCTGAATAAAAACATTTTCTGCTGGACTGAAGAAGGGAGATCAGCCATGTTTTTTAGCTTGAAAAAAGCCTTAATTTACCCAGAATTCATAGCATAATCCCATTTAAAACAGTCAAGAACGTAACAGCTTTGAGGGACAGACGTCTGTCTGAATTCTGACTGTTGGTTAGACCTGTCTGCTTTGTAAATCCAGCCCCAAAAGTCACAAATACAACATGATGGTAAATACTAACAAATAGCGACATAAAGTCAGAAGAAAAGTGACTCACTCATGTCAGTTTCACAACAGTACCTATCTGAAGTTTACATTAGCTAGCATTAGACACCATGAATTACTGGTCATATAGAGCAAGAATGCATTTTATTGTTTATGTATCCAACTTTAAGAGGAGGAATGTGTTGTTTCATCTTAAAAAAAGTTACATTGTCTTGCTTGACTTTGGTCAGTTGTCGGAAAATATAAGCAGGCCCTGCTGAGACTGGTTTTTGAATCACAGATCTTTCTCATTTGGTTCAAAATGCGTCCTTCCTCCTCACATGTATCTGAGGAGAAAAGTGACATATAGGGTCAGCAGAAGGCCACGAAATTCTTTCAATCCAACACACAATTACTGGACATAAAGAGATCTTAGGAATAAAAAAGAGTTATATGATATTAGGGCTACAGTAGCAATACTGTTTCCCATGTTACTCAACACATCATAATATAGTCCTGTCAAAGTATATCATGTCTGAGTCAAAACTGACAATTCAAAGAGATTCAAGTGGGTACAAAGAGGTTTTTTTGTATGTGAAAAAGAGGGTCTGTCTCACACTCTGCATAGACAAAGAGATATAGAAGAGAAAAAGAAAAGACACTTTAGGATTTGGAGACCTTTCCTGTTACTCTCAGTGACTCAACAACAGCCTCCTACGGTGAAAAACTGTAAAGCAGAGACCTGAGGCATGGAAAGTAACAGAGACAGAGTGATTCAGTGAAAGTGAATGGCTCTGACTCCCCTACCCATCACTGAAGGGGGAGAGGTTGGAAAAAAAAAGAGCAGTGAAAGGACGGAAAGAGGGGGAAATGACTGGCGACTGTGTGGGAAGAGAGAGAGAGAGGAGGGGCTTAAAAAGTATGAACTTGTGTATGATTGAGCTGCAGGAAGCATTAAGAAGGGAAAAGACTGCCAACAGGACGCGGTATACTCACTCTTTTAGCCTTTTACTGAGGACGAGTTGCCTTATGGCTTCTCAGAGGGTGACTTTTTCCACCGGGTCACACTTTTTCTAGCGCGCTCCTTCACTCCTGAGAGTTGTCTTGTTAATAAAATCCGGAGCATTCAGCTTGAACCCGTGCTGTTTTTCCTCACAACAACACGAGGACGAGGGATCAAGACAGACATAAAACGAACGAACTGGGGGAAAATGAAACCCGTCTTGGATATCTGCTTGATTTTCCTCATGCTGCACACTCCCGGCGTGCTGTCCTTGTCCACACGTAAGTTGCACACAGATGTCCATCGATGCGCAAAGTCATGGTCTTGCTGGGGTGAGGGTTTTGGTTTTGGGTATAGGCTGCCTTTTTGGTCCACTGAGATCGGTTTAATCCATGTGTCACCCAAAGATCTTACTGTAAACAACTCTGGGTGACATTGTCCTGCTCTGGTATGCATGATTTTAAAGATAATACAGTTGCAAAAATGGTTTTTCACAATAGCACAACACATTTTAGAAGGGTATAATTCAATGCAAACAGATAAACTACAAGCCTTGATAAGGATATTATAGGAATATTACAGTGTTATTTATTTATTATCAATGTGGGATATAGAAAAATACCATTTTAGAAGGGTATTAGTCAATGCAAACATTAGGCTACAGAAACAGCCCTGATAGGAATATTATAGTGATGTCATGTGGGCTAAAATTACTATTATATAATGATAGTAGTAAGGATATTGAGATATTAGTGCATTGCTTAAATACCGCAAGCCCTGATGATCATTTTATAGTGTTTTAAAAAAGAAGAAAATCAGTTACAGGTTACTTTAACTCCACTAAAGAGTACCAAAGATACAGGGTTTTCATGGGTGGAATAAATCAACATTAGATTATGTAACTCCCATGTAGGAACACACAAGATTCATTGGGTAATACTCTATTTGAAATATTTCTCCAATGCAAAATAACGCAACAGATTCTTTCCTAAGTTGCTTTACATAATAAGGGCTCACTTGCTTGGATCCACTTTGGTTGATTTCTGGACGCATTAAAAAAGGACAGATGCCACTTTGTCCACTTGACACCTCCTGTTATTGATGTGCTCCCGCTGAAGTATAGTGGTTGTATCGCTGCAGAGAGATCTCATCTCCCTGGAGGCTGAATTTCAACAAGTCAGGCCATAATTCGTTTAACACATGGAGGGCAAGGGGGCTTTACGAACCGCAACAAAACAGTGACATCATTTGCTCGGGTTTTGGAGAATGTTAACCGGCAGCTTAATGCACAGTAACGTAAATAAATCAAAGTTATGTGCGCTTCCCAAGTTAAGTAGCTGGATTAGTTTTTATGGTGAGCTCACTGGCAAAGAGCAGCTCCTCAGAAAGGATCTCTTGTTATTCATCCAGTATGAAAGGCGCTAATAAAAGAAAGTATTCTTTTAGGGGCTTATAGAAGACAATGGGCCTTGATCATAAGCCACCCTGCTGTTTATTATAGGGCCTAATAGGTCATTAATGTTTTATTCACTGTAATGCTGCAGGGTGCTTCCCATTCACTCACTGTGCTGTGGTTTACAGATGCCACTGAAATAAAACGGTTTAAATGTGGAATTTTCTCCCTAACATATAATTAGTTTTTAGTGCTGCTCATAATCTCATAAAGTTTGAGTTTATATGTCTTGTTAGCGTATATTTCTGTTGGCTATGATCATTTAATACCAAATATTCGACTCTAAAACACACAAAATACTTTAAAAACCAAGTGAAATTATCATCTCATACCCTACATGTCCCATTTCTCCTGCCTGTGCTTGCCCTAATTTGACTTGACGTTAGACAAGATAATCTCTCCTCTCTCCGGATAGGAGCATCCGTTAAAGATCTAGAATGTAAATCTATATAAAAAACAAAACAAAAAAAAACATCCGCCGCCGTCTCCTCGAACTCTTTTCAGATGGTGTTGCACGGCTCATTGTCACTAAATGTTGCGTGACTTCTTCCACTTGGCTCGTCCACACTGGCCCCTCAAAATGTTCCACATGCACGTCTATTATAGAGAGAAAAGTATAGGCTTTCTTTGAACTGTTGCATGGATAAGTGGAGACTAAATAGTTCTTTAGAAAACAGGAGGGGATGTCATGTACCTTTTGAAGACTGACAGCATAAAGAAAAGTGTTTTCAGTCCACCAAAGACTTAAAATCAGCCATAAATGTCTTTCGAGACCACCTCCTCTTGCTGAAACAAAAATTAAACATTTTTCTTTAATCTAAATTCAGCTTACCCAATAACTCCATCCTCCAGTATTGCAGGGTTAAACTCATCCCCTGCCCTGATCAGAGCTGTGCTTCAAGGAACCTCAGCCTCTCCAAACAAATAACATTTTACAAGCCATTTCCTCCAGTGAGCGTGTCAAGCAGAGACAATAAACAGCGGTAATTGTGTCTATCAATGTAGTGTTTGAACTATAGAAGACGGGGTGTTAGGGGGCTTCACACCCCGCTCCAGGGCAATGTCCCGTCCTCAGCGCCTGGAATACATAAACACTGATTGTTATTCAGCTGGATCAGCACATTATTGGCTAATCACGGCTGCCTTTAGTCCGCCGTATCCGGTGACAAAGACAACCACCTTCTGTGCATGTGTTTGTTTGTATTCATGCGAGTGCATAAATGTGTGGAAGTACGTGTCAAAGCTCCATTCGGGGTTATGATATTAATATTGGTGTGGAGTTACAGTTGAATTAACTTCTTCAAAGGCGGTTCCTCCATGAAGGACAACACAATGTCTGTCAGCAGTAAGGTGGCAGGCAGCTGAATAGACGTGGCCCCGGGCGCAGATTTGTAGTGGTCTGACAAAGTGTTGACGCTCTCACTCACTCACTGCTCAGTCATTTCTGCTTAGAAATCGTCTTGCCTACATGTTTTCATAGTGCGGTCTACTTAGGAGGGCAACATATTTTAAAAATCCTCCAATCTGAAGAAATAAACTCCCTCTCTAAATGTTGTTTTTTTGTCTGTCGGATGCTTTGTTCACCTGTAGTGAGGCTCATGAATGCAATAATTTGGATGCCAAATCTTGAAAAAAGGTAACTGACAGCTAATCCAACCTCCTCAAGTTGGTTTCTCCAAAGTCTAGAGTCTCTAAAAGGGATCCTCCAGTGATTTAGTATGACACTTCCATAACGTCGGGGGCAAAGGATAGCTAGATAGAGAACGGTCAAAATCGAAGCAGCAGAGGCCGAGATATCCTGACCCTAGCATGGGTCAAGCTCCTCAAACACTGCGTCCTGACTGATAATCAGCCTAAACGTTGGACCAATCACCATCTGAAGATATTGTCATGTCATCACCTGTCTTCCTTTAATATCCATCTCCTCCTGCCCTCCTCCAGATGTAGCAGTAATCTACCCCCAGGACCCTGTCCTTCGCATGGGGTCCAACCTGACTGCCAGCTGCTGGGTCCACTCCGACCTCGGTGTCCACGCCAGCTCTCTGTTCTGGACTCTCAACGGCCAACAGCTGCCCAGCTCCCTGTACAGAGTGCTGAGCCCGACCAACCTCAGTGTGACGCTGGCCGGACTCAACGCCTCCAGGCAAACGTCCGGTGACAACCTGGTCTGTCACAACCACAAGGGACACATCTTGGCGGGCTCCTGTCTCTACGTTGGGAGTGAGTTGAAGTTTGTCAGTGGTTATATCATTTTTTAGCTTGGTTTCATTCATGTAGAGGTCCATATTTTTTATTTTTTAATTTCATTCATACGTGTTTGCTCGGGGGAATGTGTCTGCATTTGTCTCTCTGAGAGGTGAGAGGAGTGAAAAGGAAATGGGAATAAAGGGAGGAACAACAAGGAGGAAATAGTGGGCAGATTTTTAAGTGTCCCCACACAGTTGTGGCTGTATTTTATGTTTAGTATTCTTGCCTTCAGGCCAGTGAGAGGCCTCCATGAGTGTGTCACTGCGTGGTCCATTACTCGCACTATCACTCATAGGGCATGCGTCATAGGACATTTTACACACGTTTGTACTTCTATTCTTATGAGGACCAGCATTTACATAATGCATTGCCTTGCCCCTAAATATTTTTCATTTTTACAGTGAATTTTATTGGGTGATCTTGTTAATGTGGTGCTTTCTAACAACCTTAAAATAACCTTTTTTTCTGCAGGGGCAGTCCTTACCTTCAAGAAATAGTTTGACATTTTGGGAAATTCGCTTATTTGCTTTCTTGCTGAGAGTTAGATTAGAAGATTGATACCACTCCCATGTTTGTAGGATAAATATGGATTTATTTTCAGCAGCTGGTTAGCTTAGCTTACCATTAAGACTCAGTCTTGTTGTCACTGATAGTTTGCCAGGCAACCAGCTGAGACTGAGTCAAGTTTGTATAGATTAAACAAACCAGATAAAGCGTGTCAATTAGTGAGTTTGAGAGGTGCTGGTAGGCTGATTTGTTTTTTTACCTTTGGACAGAGTCAGGCTAGGTGTTTCCCTGTTTCCAGTCTTTGTGCTAAGCTAAGCTAAGGTATCAATCTTCTCATCTAATTCTCAGCAAGAAAGCAAATAAGCATATTTCTCAAAATGACAAACTATAAACGTAATAGTACCCTGAACACTAAAACCAAGCTTTAAAGGAGACTTTGGTCTCATGTTTGTAGTTTTGGACATAATTTCTATCGATTATGATAACATTGTATTCAACAATGCTGAGGTCTGGGAGCAGAGCAACATCACTAAAGCATAGTCTGACAGGGCAACGAACACAAGCAGTCAGATGATCATGCAGGTTGTAAACAAGCCAGATTATCTAAACCACTTTACTTGGAGGTAAACTTCAAACTTTTCAGGAGACACAAAAACTTAACCATGAAGAAACACATTCTCAGCCACACACACACACACACACACACACACACACACACACACACACACACACACACAACCGAAATACAAATATCAAAACAACACTGGAGAGGAGTACCCTGTGTGCCGAAAGGTGACGAATGAAGGCAGGGATCAAGAGTCTATACAAATCAAACAGCGCACCCACCCACACACACACACACACACACACACACACACACACACACACGCACACACACACACACACACTCCAATTAAGAAAAAACACACCAATTTCTGAGGAACATCACTAGTGGGTGAATTACACTCAGGAGGAAGGGGCTGAAGTAATGGCTGGAGGTAACTTTGTACCCTCAATGACCGTACCACCTTCTTTCTCTCCTCTTTCTTTCTCTCTGTTTTTTCTCTTCATTCATGTCTATCCCTATTTTCTTCCCCCTTTCTCCCCATCTGTCCATCTTTCTGTCCCAGTGCCTCCAGAGAAGCCGGTCAATCTGACCTGCTGGTCCAGGAACACCAAAGACCTGACTTGCAGCTGGGCGCCAGGAGGAAAAGGAGAGACTAACATTAGCACACAGTACACGCTCAAGTACAAACTCAGGTATATACACACACTACTACAGCTACATGCAGTCATTCAGCTCACTGTGGTGTCTGAAAATCTGCTTTTTCTTGAAATTAAAGCTCATCCTTTTGAACATGATTGATGCCATTTGCTTCAAAAATCAAACCCCTTTTTCTCAGAGTCATAACTCAATCAAATCAGAGTAGACAACATACACATATTGCTGGAATTAACTTGCAATGTCTAATAGTCCAGTGACGACTTTCTTTGAGGATAAACATCCATAAATCCATAGAAATTATTATTTTTGGGTGGTTTAACCTATCAGTATATTTTTATAGGACTAATGCCGGGTTCAGACTACACAGTATCAGCCCGATAATAGGCCGAGCCGACAGCGTAGAGCTAGTTAGTCCAAGTATTATAAGTATGATAAGGAAAAAATGTAAGATATGACTGTTATTTTGTTTAAACATAACCCTGTTTGGCATGCTTGGCTTACTTATTAGTTTGCTCATAGTTGTTTGTATTTTCAAACAGTATGTTTTCACTTTTAAGAGTATATAATATAAAGACTTTTAGGATGAGTACTAACCAATGTAAAGTAACGCTATCTCACATAACAAGTTTGCTTGCAAAATTCCCCAAATCCAATAGAGCAGGACACAAATGCTAACATTAACCTAACCTCTGATATAGTAGCATTCAGGACGGACCCCTACATAGTGGGGAAATACTACACAGTGGATGCGCTAGCCGTGAATGGGGATTTTGTTTTAACATCACCTGTAACCCCACAAATAATGTAATGATGTGCTCCTTAATTGTAAGTAATGCTCGGTTACTACCGTGAGTAGTAAGCTAGTTAGCCTGCTAACAATTGCGACAGAGAAGATAACCATTCCGTTTAATTAATTCCTTACACTTTTGATCTGTGTTTTGGTTTTGGAAAGACACCACCCTCCAAACTCTTTGTATCGCTCTTACTACAGCCCCATGAAGATCGCGTCAACATGTGGAGAAATCAAAAGTTTGATAAGCCCTAGCCATGATAAGCTATGATTGGACAATTGGTGGAGGAGTGGTTTAGCGAACGGTCAGTTGATTGTGTTTCTGAGTAGCCTAACTTATTCTGAAAAATGACAACATGTAGAGACATGTAGTGACTGCCATAAGCCTGTAAATGAAGGGAGTGGAAACCAAGCAAAACCAGCATTGGGTTCAAATGGGTTAAATATCCAACTTGGTGAGCTTATTGCAAATGTTCCCAGTCAAAATCAACATACTTCATGAGATTTTTTATGATACTGACATGCCTCCAAAAAGCCCCTGAAACAAGCTTAAGTGGAGCTGGAAACAGGACAAAATACCTTATCTCTTTGGCAGACCTTATTTTAAGAAAAATAACATCAGTTGTTGCCAGAGGGTGAAGCCCTTCGTCTTTAGAAAAGCCAAATTTCATGAGAATTAGGTAATCGGGTTTTCATCTGGGAGCGATACATTTTCAAAAATGAGTCTCAGATGGGTTTGCTTGATACTTTGATACTTAAATCAGCTATTTAAAAACACCAAAAGGGAAATGACTTGACATGCATTGCCCACAGGCGTGTCAACTGCATGGAGATCTCTTACTGCAGTCAGATTTGTGTAAATAAGGGCTTAATAAAACCACTAGTGCCAGATAAAGATTATACAATACATTCTATATAACCTGCATTATTCAAGGATATTGATGCTGTCCGGAGTTATTTCAGTATTTTCTGTTTTCCTCCCAGATGGTATGGTAAGGAGAAGGAGTGTGAGGATTACACTCATTTGCAGCCTTACTCCTGCAGCATCACTCGGGACCTGCACCTCTTCACGCCCTACGAGATCTGGGTGGAGGCCTCCAACCAGCTGGGCCAGGCTACCTCTGATGTCATCACCCTTGACATCCTAGACGTGGGTGAGTGTGAGAAGAAGTGAACTTTGTTTTTTAGAGCTTCTTAGATCCTAATGTCAATGAGCCCTCAGGCTATAATCTAGGACAATGGATACCAGCCTTTTAGGCTTGTGACACTTGAAAGAACAAAGCAATGTCTACCTTTGACCCCTCATCACAGGTTACATACCTCTATGACTTGTGAGCAGTTCAATCAGTGAGGGATTTTGTGATTTTCCCCTCTCCGATTGTTTATTCTTTATTCAAATCCCCATTAGTGTCGTTAAAGCGGTTGCTAGTCTTGGGTTCCACATAACATAATAAAAGTAAAAAACAGTTTAAAATCACACAGTATCAATACAACAGGAAAAAGAAGAACGAAACAAACAGTGATAGAAGTGAAGGTGCAAATGAAAAGAAAACAATAAAACTTGCATAAATACATAAAAACCCCAGAAACATTTAAAAATGTTTGTTCTGTCTTACTTTGGTGAGTTGTATATTCCTGACCGAAGAAGCTCTTTAGAGAACAGGTTCTTGTTTTTCAGTCGTGGCTTAGCTAATCCAGGCTAACATGATGTTAGCCAGCTAAAATGATCATGTTAATTTTCATCCAGCTAACTTGGCTCTTTGAACACAGTTGATCTTAGTATTAGTTAATTTAAAGGAATAGTTAGACATTTTGGGAAATGCACTTATTTTTTTTTCCCCCAAGATTTAGATGAGAAGATTCATACCACTCTTATGTCACTGCATGAGGTGATTAGCTTAGCTTAGCATTAAGACTGTAATCAGGGGTTAACGACCAGACAAAACATAAAAATATGCCTTCCAGCACCTCTAAAACGTATTAACACGTTGTATCTTGTTTCTTTAATCCATCTAAAACATTGGTGTAACAGCAACAATTTGTGGTTTTATGGGGGGTTATGTGCCAGAAATCTTTTTGGCCTGCAGCAGTGACTTCAAGTTTTCAGAGAGCCAGGCTAGCTGTTTCCCCATATCCAGTCTTTGTCCTAAGCTCTTAAATTCAAAATTCTAAAAAAATAAACATAATTTTGTGCAGCAGAGTCACTGCATTTTCTTAATACCCCTTTAAACCTCACAGTGTGCAGCCTACAAACCCAAACCTATAGAACTATATTTTAAATTCTAGTGGAGATCCCAAAGTTTCCAAAGATATGAAATATATTTAAGCTGCAGTTTGGAGAAATGTGTATAAAATGATGCACAAGACATCTAAAATATTTACATCTGATGAATGGTGCAACCCTAAAAAGTCTTGGAAGCTGGAACAACCTGATGAACAGAATACAGAATATACTGTATGTGATACTGTCAGACATCGTGGAATAAAATTATTTAATAACCTTAAAGCTACTTAAAGGACAACTGTAAGCAGTTAATTCCTACCCCTATTTATCTTCTCGTGACCCCACGGGTATATCTTGTGACCCACAGGTTGGGGACCACGAATGACTTCAGCTTTAGCCTCAAATGAGCGTCCTTAAAATGTTAAGGAAGAGCATCACTTCACTTTATAAATTCATCTCCTTTATTCCTACAGACAAGACATTGGCTTGAGTTCTGTGGCTTCTGGCTCAGTACTCATCCAGCTTCACGCTGATAGGAACTGACCGGTGTTCCCTTTTAAAGCTTTGTTATGTGGTCCATTGCCTAGCTTAGTGCCGTTTAAGCAAACGGAGCATGCAACAAGATCAAATTCTTCTCTTTTCTCATCATCCCCTAAAAAACACACACACACACACACACACACACACACACACACACAGAAAAGACACCAGCTAACCCCCTTTTATGTAGTGTTGGAATGTTCCAGACTGATCCTTGAACCTAATCCTGTCTCCGAGCCGGCTGCAGACCCCCGAGGCCTGAGGAGTTTGGGCTTTGAGGCTTTAAGACTTGGACCTGAAATAATACAACATGATTAGCTTGGAGCCCTTCACCTGGTTCACTCCTAACACGCTCCGAATGGTGTCAGGGAAATGTACCGAGAGAAAACCATATAGAGTTTCAGAGGTGAACACGTCATTGGCGAGGAAACAAGTGTCCATCAAACTGTAATCCCTTTCCGTTACCTAATGTATGCACACACACACACCTGTTTACACACCCCGAGGGCAGGGCAGGGCCTGGTAACAGTATAGAAACAGAGAGACAGGCAGAGTGTAGGCGGTTTCTGGACTGGTGTGCACGTTTTGTTTCGCTCAGGTTGCCCCGGCCATTCTTTTCATTCAAGCAGTTTCCACAACAGTAGCAGGTCATTAAACACAGCAACCACACCTGTGCCAAGCTGCTGTGAGTCACTCACGTCTACCGTCACGTCTAATCAGTTATGAAGGTGAGGCGGAAACACCTACAGTTTTCTCTGCATTCCTCAGTCATGGGGGAACCCTCTGAACCGAGAGACTAGAGGCAACTTGTATTAGTGTCTGACTCTGAGGTGATGTCTTGAAGGATGACACAACATATGTTAACAATGATTCATCTCTAATTTGTCATGTATCATTGACTTTTATAGCCCAATGCATATAATATATAGGAACAACACACTTTCTCTTATCAGAGGACAAATAACTTTAATCTTTATTATAAGCACCATTTAATCTATTTTCTCTTCTAACTATTCTACGGAAGTCAAGAGCTGCCATGGTTGCAATAATTTTACATTTTTTTAAAGTTAATTATCTTGTTATCTCAGGATATCTTGGGTTGTCTTCTGATAAAGGAATATTTGTCTTGAAAAAACCAGAATGATGTAATAGAATATGTTGTTCATCTCAAAATAACAATGAAAATATCTGAATGCCATTCGTATGGATTTTTACTACAAAGAGCACCATCCTTTACTGTCTCATCTTTGAATGATGTTGAATTGCTGCATCTTTATTGACTGTAAACAAAAAAAATTTCCAGACCTGAGGCTTGCTGGCAGTCCTGCTCTCAGGCTGGGTCCAAACATCCACCAATCAGAGGGTAGGGCAGTAGCTTCTTTGTAGCCTGAGAGGTCCAGAAAGAAAGCCCAGAAAACACTTGCTGTCAACTGTTGTGATCGCAGGAATAACTGAAAACACATAGGTATTTTTATCAATTCCTCTCTTCTCTCATCTGAAATATGAAGAGTAAGAAGACTGAAAGTGGAAAAGTAGGAAGTTATGCCCTTGGTTATGATTAACCCGTTATTACAAGAAAACAACTCATCCTGAGATAATGAAAAAACAAACTCATAACTCACCTTGGTCTCGAGATATGAGGATAGACCATTGTTGTTCTCAGCTTCCATAGTATATTAATCCTACTATCCAATGTAGATTTTTTTCACTAGTAAAGCCTGAATAATTTAAATAATTTCAAACCATCGCAATTTAAAGCCCCACTTTAACACTGAAAAGAAGAGAAAATACATTCAAGTGCATCAATTATTTCACTTCATTGTAGTTTATCTTCACTCTATTTGTCCATTTAATTTCATATGTCCTATATTAGTTGTACTCTCAACTTTTGTGTTAAAAATAAATAGTTTCCCAAGATGAATGATGCCACCATTGAGTCTGCACTTTTTAAATCACCCATGAGTACGAACTGACACGTCTGAAGTAACACATTTTAGTTCAGAGAGAGTCTCCGGCTCCTCCTAACACTGGCGACCAGAATCAAACTCTCGTGTCAACTCCCACTTTTTCCCTCCGCAGAATCTTTCCCATCTTCTCCTCTCCCCTGGGTTGTCTTGTTTGTTTATTGGTAGGGGATGACATTATGAAAAGGAACTGAAGTTGATATTGAAACGATCTCAAAAGCCCAAAACAAAACGCGAGGAAAGTTAAAATAATGGTCTGTCACCATATGTTTGTTTGTCGAAAAGATAATCGTTGTCAGATGAAAAAGCCTCTTCCAGCTCACACAAGTCAACTCTTCAGAAACTAGAAGGCACTCAGAGACCACAAACCTCCTCCAACACTGAACAATCCTTCAATGTGCTGTTGCACATAAAGTCATCACTCCTACTGCTTTAAATTTGAATCGAATGGATTTCTTGACCCTGCAAACATAACCCTGAAAAGAGAAGCCCCTAAGCTATGGATTTTTGGCTAAAAATGATAATCTGGGCCATCTGTCCACCAGAAGTTTATCATTAAGTTCTTAGGATAGAAATATACTTTTTAATGAATGCAATAAATTATAAAAAACCCCAGTTTGTGCCTCTCGTGGAATCATTGTTTGTACATTTGAGATTTTGCACTGATTATGACATTATAGTCACGCATACAAGCCATTAACAATAGATCAAATGACTATGTGTAATGTAAACAGAGTCGCTCATAGAGACGAACCAACAGAGAATGATCACACAACTCTACAGCTCCTCTCAATTATCGCGTCTTTCAGCTGATTGTTTTGGTTTTCCGGCCAGCGACTCGCACTCTCACTCTGTTGGTCAGACAATAAAAGACATTCATCATCTTGGACTGTGGCAAATTATAATGGGCATTTTTCAGCTTTTTAATAGACTAAACAAATGAATCAATTAACCGGGAAAATAATCAGCACATTAATCGATATTATCGAAAATAATCGTTAGTTGCAGTCCTTACGTCACTAATCAGCACTCAACGTCCTTGTTCTGAGGTTTTTGGGATGTCAGGCTTCATTAGAGAACTGTTTGGATGCATTCTGGGTCTGACTTGTTAGAAGCGATTGTTGATGGGATTAGGGCTGCAATTTACAATCATTTTCTTGATTAATCGATTAATCCTTTGGTCTACAAAATGTTAGAAAATTGTAAAAAAATACCCATTATATTTTCCTAGAGCCAGACCAACAGTAAAAACCCCAAATATATTAGGTTTACTTTCATAGAAGACTAAGAAAACTAGTGAATATTCATATTTGAGAAGTGGGAACCAGTTGCTTTTTGCCATATTTTCATTGTTTCAGCTCTTGATGAGAACTTCTTGCTTAATAACCTCCTCCATCTCCTCTTCCTCCAGTGACCACGGACCCTCCGTCAGGTGTGACTGTCAGTCGTGTCGGGCTATTAGAGGACCAGCTGAGTGTTCGCTGGGAGGCCCCACCCGCTCTCAAAGACTTCCTGTTTCAGGCCAAATACCAGATCCGCTACAGACTGGAGGACAGCCAAGACTGGAAGGTAAAGGATAAGGATGTACTGTTATAAGGACATAAATCTGTTCTCTTTGTCTCTTCCACACAAACTGGTACATCACCGCAGCGCTGTCCCAGCTGTTTCTCATCCAAATGCTGTAATCACCTCTAATCTAGGATGATTGAGAGCTCCTCTGCCAGCTGCGTTAACAGTTGGGCTGTTCAAAAACTTTCATCAGTCATATCTAGAAGTCGGGTTTTGATCAGGAGAAAAAACACAGGCCAGAGCCACTGTGTATACCTCTGTTCAAACTTTTAATGAATGAAAAATACATTGTAAAACCTTCAGCCGTGCAGATGTTGCTTCCCAGAATTCATTTGAATCTTCTGGGTATGAGTGAAGATTCTCCAGTAATTAAGGGGGAATTACACAGATGTAATATAAGCAAGTCTTTGCTCGCAAAGTGGAAAAAGAAAAGAAGGGGAGTGGAGAGAGGTGGCGGAGGAGGGATGAGACCGCTGCGAAGGAGGAGAGAGGAGACTTAAATCCAAGTGGCTTTAAGGGTTTGGTGGTGAAAACAAAACGCTGTTTCCCTCTGAACCGGCCCTAATCATGAGGTCATGCTGAGGAATGGAGGGACACATCTCAGCTGCTAATGTCTTCAATATGGCTGTAAAGACGCTCGGCGATTTGGCTTCCCCACGTCACATCATTAGCCCTCTGATGCCTGTAATTTCCATGTTCTGTTTTCTGTTGTAGTCATTCTTAACAAGTGTTTACAGACTCAATGCCAGAAAGAAAGTGGGGATTATTAGAGAGCATTATTAACTGCAGTGTGTGGGCATTTCTTTCTCTCTGTCTATTTGCCGGTCTTTATTTTTGCCTGTCTATCTGTTTGCTTGTATGAGTACCTGGTCACGCTCCTGAGTGTGTTTCTCAGCATATCCAGCATATCCTGTAATAAGTAATAGAGAGCAGATTTTACCCAGCAGGCATGATTACATGAAAATATTTTCATAAACATGCTGATCAGGAGCCACTAAACAATGTGGTGTGCATGCATGTTTAGGTCTGTACATGGTTTGCGGTTGTGTGTTCTACATCTTGATTCTGCCCTGTGTTTTAGTTTATGCCCATTGGTATTTAATATTGCGGTCAGACCTCCAGCGCTCAACTCTTCTCTTCTTTTTTTTTTCATGTAGGTGATGGATGACGTTGGGAATCAGACATCTTGTCGACTGGCTGGACTGAGACCTGGAACTGTGTATTTTGTCCAGGTATGGTATGATGTGGTTGTGTGTACAAGTGTGTTGAAGTGTATGTAACTCCAGATTTGGTCTGTGTTCATAATGTTGTATTTTCTCCAGGTTCGCTGTAACCCTGTGGGCATCTACGGCTCTCGCAAAGCTGGGATCTGGAGCGAGTGGAGCCATCCTACTGCTGCATCCACACCCCACAGTGGTGAGTGCACACTGAAACACACATGAAACATACACACACACACACACACACACACACACACACACACACACACACACACACACACACACACTCAATTTAGGCAGTTTTTGCTCTTGATCTTAGTTTTTGAGAGCCTTTTGGGCCATTTTAAGAGGCAATTTGTACCACTAAGATTTGTTTCATATCATGGTGTACCGCACATCCCACAGTTCCCTCCCTGGCAGAAACTGGCAGCCTCATAGAAGAAGAAGATGGTGCTGTTTTTACCCTTCTTTACCCTTCTTCCAGCAAGTTTTGTATTGTATTGGCAGTTGTATTTATGGCAGATGCATCAGTTAAACCAACTCAAATCAAATCAAAAATCATAGCCAAACCAAACCATTACAAAATCAAACCAGACTTTGATTATGTAATAACACAAAGGGCTTTACAAAGAACTGATAAAAAGATCAATAAAGGAGACTGAACACAATTCAACCTGCGGTTGTTGCCTCCCCAGACTTAACAATGAAATTGCTGCGTAAAATTTTGTCATAACTGATAGGAATGATGGTCACGACTTAGAAAACATAACATGGGTTGTAAAAAAAAAACGTTCCTTTAAGGGTTTCCCACAACTTCCCATGAAAGCCGGGGATTTGGGAAAAAATACCAGAATCATCAACCTGAATTTTTCATGGCTCTTAGTGTATCTAACACTGGCACACACATGCACTACACTACTAATCCTGAGTAATTTCACACTTCTTCTTCTTCTTTGCTGTAACTAAGCGCATTTAAACCTGCAATAACTGTTTTATTGGCCACTTGGAGGCAGCAGAGACAAGTTGTGAAAACATTGACATATCTTTTAAGTTGATATGGTGAACTTAGCAAACAGTTGCTTATCTACACATCCAGCAGTTACAGAGCAACATTAGCATTCATTTGGAGTTGTGTTTATGTTACACAAATTTTTGAATTTTACTTTATGCTTCTACTCCACTACATCTCAGAGGGAAATATTGTACTTTTGCTACATTTATTATTATATAGCTACTTTTCAGAAATACAATGCATTGTTTAAGGTTAAAGCAGAATATCTCAACTGTTTTTGGCTTGTGACCCCTTACAAACAAGCCGTGTCTTGGGGCCCCTTGTCACGTTTCAGATGTCTATGCAGTTCCACCAAAGACAAATTTCACCTGGAAACTTCTCAGATGGTTTCATTTAAGTAGCTGTTGAAGGCCCAAAGAAGTCAAATTATTCAATATTTCACAAAGATTTTGTAGCAGAACTTTGTTTTTTCTCCTTTCCTACCCTGTTAATCCTCTTGCGACCCCTTAAATTAATGTTCTGACCATGTGGAGGGGCCCTAGGATGGGAACCACTGGACTAAACCATCTAAATGCATATAAAGTAGTTACTAGCTTTTACTGTAGTGAGTACTTTTACTTCTGAATGCAGGACTTTTTACTTTACTCACATAAAGGATCTGAGTACTTCTTCCACCACTGCCGGTCTGTGAGATGTTTCATTACAGAACGCCAAAGCCAGTCTAACTCCAGTCTCATTCTCTCCCTCCTTCTCTTCCCTTCATGCAGAGCGGTTGATGTCGGGCTCCTGTGACTCAAAGTCTAGCGGGGACTCCAACTCCACCCTACGCAGGGAGCTGAAGCAGTTCTTTGGCTGGGTGCGGAAACACGCCTACGGCTGCAGCAGCATGTCCATGAAGCTGTACGACCAGTGGAGAGTGCTGATGCAGAAATCCCACAAAGCTCGCAACCAGGTAGGTAAGCATCAGTAATGCAGGGACGCACATATGTATTCAAATCTAATCACAGACATGCATGCAGACATGTGCCGCACAAACGGATAAACACGCTCAAAGTAAAAACAAGTCTGTTTTAGAAAAGCGGATTTGTAACAGATTTTGTCTTTTAATTTAGGTTCTCCAAGGGGATAAATCCTAGCACATGCTGCCTTTACAAGCAGAAAACAAGTCAAGAAAAGAACCGAGTGAGTGTGTTTTTGTCTATGTGTGTGTATGAGAAAGAGAGATTGTATTCTTATATGGGAATTATAAGACATTTTGCTCTGGACATTTTGTGATAATACCAGCTGTGGCCGTGAGAGGACATCCAACGAGAAACTGTGGGATTTTCTTCTTTTATGCATCTTTTCCAGTCAACATGAGCACTTTTTTTTTGTCTGAAAAGGTGCAACTGGGAGGGACTGAGAAGGCGGACTTGCCAGGGACATCCTGGTATCATCATTAGAAAGAGACCATGCAGACTGTAGCATGAATAACTCGGGCGTCAGTAAAGACGTTGGACATGTACCTGCTCTTAATGTGCACAAAGGTGATCAAAACAGATTGTTCAAGTGTTGCCCGAGCATCTAAAAGTATTCTGTGACCCTTTTTTTTGAGTTTCTCCTGTGGATCCAAAGCACCATCTAGTGGCTGTTCAGCATCCATGGATACTCCAAATCTAAGCTTTCACTGTGGTCCTGATGTAAAAAGAAAAAGTAACAAATTATCATTCAGTATTTCTAACTCATGCTTTGCTATATAAGTGGATAACGTGCCAAACTGGTTCACCCAGCATTCATGTGTTTCTGAGCGACAGTATGTGACTGATGACATGATGGTGTTTGTGTATGGAGACGTTTCACTGCCTTTATTTTTGTACTGAATTGTACCAGCATATTTAAAACTGTATAAAGTTATGTTTTATTTCTTAAGTTATGTTTAGTTAGTAAAGAAATATCAATGACTGAAGTTGTTATCGATCTCTAATGTTGTTCTATAAAAATGTTGTCAGAATCATGCGGTTTGGAAATGAGTTGTGTGCACACCACAGTAGCAAAGCAGACACAATGATAAACACGTTAAGCACGTTTCAGCTCGTCAGGGTCATTATACTACCTCTTCAGACTTTTTCCTCTTCTCCATGCATCTTAGAAGTAGGTGAAGTTGTGCCAAAAATCCTGACTCACTTATCTAAAATACCCAAAACTCCAGTTCAGGGATATATTGAAGAGATATTCCAATTTTGATCCGATTGTACTCATGACCTTGCACATGTCATCTAAATTTAGTCACAGTTACTAAATGTGTTTAAGAATCATGGCAAGGTATGACAGTTAGGCCAAGCTTTCAATATTTTAGCAACCATAGAAAAATGGGAAATAGTATGTTATTGACATTTCTTGGAGTGGCAAAAAAGTGTCTTGAAAAACATTCTCAATGGCAGAAAATATGTGTAGATGGAAATGGGTCTGGCATCTGAACAAGAAGTACAAAAACATAAAAACGCTGCCCACATGGTGGCACTATCTGCACCTAAATCCAATTAGTTCTTCCATGGGCTTTCCAACACTTTTCATTATACTGTGTCAATGACAGACAGTCAGAATGAAAACATAACTTTGGAGAAGGCAATAAAAAGCTGACATCTTTGACAAATACTTAATCCTAATGAATCCAGGCTGCATCTCATCCCAGTCCCACAACAATGGGTTACATCTTTGAACACATCTCACACTGCTTGCTGCATTGTGTCACTGTTTATCAGGACAACTTAAGTGGTTGTGTTTCCTGTTGGTGCCCACCAGCGTAGCGGGTTCCTCTTCGGCTGGTGACCCAGCAGAGTCTTATTACTGAGCCTGTGACCAGTCAGAGTCACTGGTGCTTAATATTTAACCAGCGTGGGGTTTAACTTGGTCATGGCTCTGCTCTAAAGGCTTTAGTTACCTCTGCGTTCAGAGATAGAATTAGTAGAATGGGAGAGTAAGAGGGTGAATTTCTACCTGAGTTTGTCACACTGGAAAGCAAACATTGTATTCGCCAAACGTTAATTCTCCTCAGGGCTTTTCTGCCACAATTGACACTTTGCAGATGCTGCCTGTGTGCTAAGCTAGCAGGGTATGGCAGTCAAGGGGAAAGTCCAAAGAAAATATTAATAATGGGGGAGGGTCTTGCTTTTTTATAACCCCTGTAATTTTTGTACAGTCCCTTAAATTATTAGAACAATTAAATTAAACTTGCTTCTGAAAGCTGCCCCCTGAAATGTAGTGGTTTAGAAATGTGAGAGACACACTCAAGTACATACAAAGTACATCAAAATTGCACTACAGTACTTGAGTAAATGTACTTTCAGTAGTTACTTTCCACTACTGAGTGCTGATAAATTTTGGCTTTTGACTCTGACGCTTCTGACGCTTTTGACTCTGATTTGCCAACCAATAGAAGAGAAAGAGCAGAAACATCCCTGGGTTTGTTTTTTAGTATTTAAAGGCTTGTTTTTTGTTTGTTTGTTTGTTTTACTTCCTGGAAGAAGCCATTTGGCGTGCTGTTACATCACCTTACTAACTTTAACAAATCATTTAGAGAGCTTGCACTGATCTAAAATATATTTACTGAGTAATGACGAGTCCACGGTTTTCACTGCAGCGATGCTGAGCTTGTCAAATATCCACTTGCAACAGAAGATCACTGTAAGTCCTTTCATTTTTAATAGCATGTGTATTGAGATGCTATTAGTTACAGCATACATACTGTGGTTGAGAGGTTCACCACACAAACTGCAGTTCAGTTTTAGTAACCTAATGCCTCGGAATAGGATGACAAATTAACAAAATTACATGTTACTGACGTGATTATTATTGTAGTGCTTTAAGAAAACAGTTAAGTGTCCCTCTGAATCTGTACGTTAAATGCACAATTGGCTATACAGAAGCATCTTCAGTGCTGATTTTGTTCTTTATTTAACTTTAAAAGACGTGTCAAAGACATCTCAGTTCCAAATAATCACTCGTCCTCTTTTTAGAAACTTTTTGACCCTGGTTGTGAAAACCTTTTGTCCTGAGGAGGGGACCTTGGGGAAAAGGAGGAGGTGGAGAGCAGGCTGGGGCGTAACCAGGGCCTCGGTCAAGATAGGGTTTCTTCACCTCATGGTCATGTATAATTCAGCCCAGGAGGCCGCAGAACACCTGGAGAGAGCCACACAGAGAAAAAAAGGAAGTGTCTGAAGTCACAGACGACTCAAAGAGGAAGAGAAAAGGACAGAAGCTTAAGGAAGAAAGAGGCTGGCAGAGTATGCAGGAGGTGGTGAAGAAACGGCCGATAATCTCTGCTAGAGAAAGAGGTCAGTTTAAGAAATCTGTATGCCTGTCTGTGTGTGTGTTTGTGTGCGTGCATCCACATGGACTGTATTATAGCTGAACTGTTTCTGCTATGAAATCTCTCACAGCGTTATAGGCCACTTGTTTGAGATTCCTACTTTGTTTAGAATCCATTCCCAAACAAGCAGAGGAAGAACGTTAAAATGCATAACCATAGAAAATAAGTCAAAGAGCTCCATATGGAAACCATCAGAGACAATACAGCCCGAGCCAGCAGAGCGGTGGGTGTGCTATACTTGCTGCTTGGAGCTGAATCTGTTGCATCATTTTCATCACTGTCCTCCTCCTCCTCCTCCTCCTCCTCCTGTTGTCAGGCCCGGGCCCTGGACGCTACGCTCTGCCCCCTACAGTTGGATACATCAACCATGACTACACCAAGCCCAGCAGCCCTGCTTACACCTTCCACAGCCGCATGAGCACTACCAGTGAGTTGTTATATATTAATCTGTAAGATCTGTTATACTGGTCTGCAGTGTGCTGGTTTTTACTCACAGGCATCCTTAATGTTTTGTTAACTTTTTTATGCTAAATAGGTTTACTTCATCTTATGAGGTCTAAAGGTGTTTTTGGATGACTGTTTGTGCATCGGGTTTTCTGTAGTGGTCTCTGTGGACTCCAGCCCAGGACCAAGGTACCACATTGACGCCAAGGTCACCCGGTTTGGCCGGATGGAAACGCCCTCCTACTCCATTTTGGGCAAAGGAAGGCGCACAGGGAATAAAGGTGATAAAAATGAAAAAAACTGTCTTATACTGCTAGTATAATTATTTATTTACAACGTTTCAGTCTGTTCAATCTTCATCAGGTTTATGGGGAAGCATCAGAACAGCCCCATATATGTACAGATAGATGCTGGGGAAATAATCCAATCAGTGGACCACAGAAAGTAGTTCAGTTGGTGAATGAAACACCTTGAGCAAACACACACACATACGCACCATGTGCTTGCCATTCAAGTAAATAGGTAAAGAAGTTTTCTTTAAAACTCCATTCAAAAGATTAGCAGAGGATTAGAGAATGCTTTTTTCCGACACACCTGTCACACATTCAGGCGTGCCGAGATTTGCTTCCAATTTAATAAAGGTGATGAATACAAGAAAACGTTCCAAACCAGTTTCTGTTCATGTTCATAGGTGAGATGTTCCAGACTCCAGGGCCGGGGGCCTACAGCCCGGAGAAGGCTCCACCTCTCAATGCTCACCACAGACCACCATCCTACACTATCGGCACCCGCACCAGATACCGCTCGGTGGATGCTGTACCAGCACCCAACAGGTGAAGACAGCAGGACGGAGAGATTAAAAAATAAACCTGTCTGTGCAGCCAAAGCTGGACATAGCTTTTTTTCCCCTCTGTGCCATAGAGCTCCATTGTTGTCCCAAACTATTAAAAACCCATCAGTGAGATGACGTTACCTCACAATGATGAACATGGGCACTGTAGTTTATTTTGAGTCAATCCCACATATAATGTCCTTGCAAACCAAATGTGTATTTTTGTATTAGTTCCCAACAAATTTACTACTACTACAGTGCTCAGCTGTTTTAAGATATCATTTAGCTCTTTAAAAGTATATATTTGTGAACACTTTTTACAGATTTACATCTTCAGTAATAAAAAAAAGTTAATTTGCTTTGCTGAAGTGAAAAGTCTCTGAAGCTCAGCCTTAATGTTTGTATTGTTTTCTTCACTCCAGCTACTGTCTTCCTAATCTGCTGGGCTGCCAAGTTCCTAATAAACCCTCCAGTGCCAGCTACAGCTTCTCAGGCCGGAGGAAGGTCGGAGCTCCCTCCGAAGACCTCTCCATGAGCCCCGGACCGGCAAAATACAACGGCATCAACCCGGACATTTACCGCCAGCGGCAGCCCTCCTTCTCCATGCAGAGCCGGACTAAGAGGCCTAATTATTCCTCTGCTATTCCTGGCCCTGGCACGTACAGCCCAGAGAAGTTTCATCTGCACCTCCCCAAACCACCGTCCTGCACTCTGGGTGTCAGACACTCTGAGTTTGTCACCCCACTTGTGGTGCACGTCATTGACTGACTGATTCAATGCAAATGCCTTGTTTTTATTAAATTTTTCACACAAAGGTGGAGCTGCCATACAATGATTAAAAACATAGTTAAATATGTCTTAAAAGGGGTCAGAAAGGGTCATAATCTGTTTAAATAAAAACTGATCAGTATGGTTACTATATTATCAGTTGCTCAAAAAATACTAAGACAATAACATTTTCAATGGAAATGGTGATTGTACACTGTACATATAATATTCACTTATTCCTTTATAAATAAAACAAAATATCAATTACTATTACTTGCATTGCTTGTGCAGCTAAAACAATGGTTCTTCAGTTTTACTTCACTGCTAGCTTAAAAGAAGAGGGATAAATAAAACAGGAAGTGGGAGGGAGCCTCTACAGTTTAGCTCTTGGTATGGTGATTTTTACAGGTAAGCTCCAGTTGCTGCACTCGCCCAGACCCAGCAGATCCTTCGCACACACCTGGAACAGGTAGGGCCTTCCTGGTGTCAGCCCCTTCAGCTCAACCCTGGTGCTCTCAAATGGACCCAGCTGGAGGACAAAATGTATGATATATATATTTTAAATTATCTATATTCATTTAACATCTAGAGTTTCAAAATACAACACAATGACTATCTGAATAAATTGATTTTTAAAGGAATAGTTTCACATTTTGAGAAATACAGTTATTCGCTTTCTTGTCGAGAGATAGTTGAGAAGATTGATACCACTCTGTCCTTTAAATGTGAAGCTACAGCCAAAAGCTGGTTAGCTTAGCTTAGCAGAAAGACTGGAAACAGGGGGAAACAGTTAGCCTGTTTAAAGATTAAATAAAAATCCTACCAGAACGTCTAAAGCGTATTTACTAATCCATAAATCCGAACTAATCCATTAACACATGAGCATAGTATATCATTTATATGAGGAGACCAACCTCGTTTCAATCAACATGTGTCAATTTAAATTACTTTTTTAAATTCTAAACACTACAACTTGTATTATTGTGTATATACTGTATTTACAACACCAAACAGAAAAACTGCTGCCGCATGATTAAAAATTGTAATGCTTTAAATGATAGTAACATTTGATATATTAAAAAATAATAATAATTGAATACAAATTAAAAAACATTATAACCTAGTTTCATTGGAAAGAAAAGGATTTCAACAGATGGGGGGACTTTCTGAAACTTTTTCGAGGTTGCCTGATTGGTTTAGGTAATTTCGAACTTCCACATGTGGTATCGGTATGTGTGTGTGAAATGAGTTTTCAAATCAGTTGTTGCCGCACTTTCACCTGGTGTGTTTTAATAAAGATTATTCTTACATTGACAGACTTTGGGGTGCCCCTGTTTTCCCACTGGTACAGTATCTGGTATTTTAGGGGGAGGATGTCCAGGTTATGCCAAGTAGGGGGAGGAGCCCATTCCACCAACAGGCTTCTGATGTTATGAGGGGAAACCCGGACATCTACAGGAGGATCTGGCTTCACTGTAGACAGAAAGACAGACAAAGACAGGAATTTTAAATAAAAACAAGACTCTTTATGCACTACATTATCATATCAAGCTAAACTGTCTCTCAATACTGATTTTCAATCATGTCATATATTCATCACTTTCTCTGCATTTTTAGATTGGGTTATTTATCATTTCAATTCTCACCTATATCCTCCAACATGAAACTTGATAGATGGGAGCTGTGTCCACCAGAATTAACTGCTGTGATGTTGATGATGTAGTTGGTGAGAAGCTTCAGGTTGGGCAGGTGGCAGTGCCAGAGCTAAAAAAAA